>JACEFZ010002076.1:0-20000 GCA_014155875.1 Cepaea nemoralis
AGCAAACACAGTAAAGTTACAACTGTCTATAGGCACAGTTAAAGTTACAACTGTCATATGTAGACACAGCTACAGTTACAACTGTCATGTATAGACACAGCTAAAGTTACAACTGTTATGTATAGACACAGATAAAGTTACAACTGTCATATGTAGACACAGCTAAAGTTACAACTGTCATGTATGGACACAGCTAAAGTTACAACTGTCATATGTAGACACAGCTAAAGTTACAACTGTCATGTATAGACACAGCTTAAGTTACAACTGTCATGTATAGACACAGCTAAAGTTACAACTGTCTGATACAGACACAGTTAAAGTTACAACTGTCATATGTAGACACAGCTAAAGTTACAACTAGCATGTGCAGACACAGCTAAAGTTACAATTGTCATGTGTAGACACAGAGAAAGTAAGTTACAACTGTCTTATATAGACACAGATAAAGTTACAGCTATCTCGTACAGACACAGCCAAAGTTACAACTGTCTGGTATAGACACAGTTAAAGTTACAGCTGTCTGGTATAGACGCAGTTAAAGTTACAGCTGTCTGGTACAGACACAGCTAAAGTTACAGCAGTCTGTTATTGATACAGCTAAAGTTACAACTGTCTGGTATAGCCACAGCTAAAGTTACAGCTGTCTAGTATAGACACAGTTAAAGTTACAGCTGTCTGATATAGACACAGCTAAAGTTACATCAGTCTGGTATTGATATAGCTAAAGTTACAACTGTCTGGTATAGACACAGCTAAAGTTACAACTGTCATTGTAGACACAATTAAAGTTACAACTTTCATGTGTAGAAACAGCTAAAGTTGCAACTGTCATGTGTAGACACAGCTAAAGTTACACCTGTCATGTTTAGACACAGCTAAAGTTACAACTGTCATGTGTAGACACAGCTAAAGTAACATATGTCATGTGTAGGCACAGCTAAAGTTACAACTGTCATGTGTAGACACAGCTAAAGTAACAGATGTCATGTGTAGACACAGCTAAAGTTACAACTGTCATGTGTAGACACAGCTAAAGTAACAGATGTCATGTGTAGGCACAGCTAAAGTTACAACTGTCATGTGTAGACACAGCTAATGTTACAACTTTCATATGTAGACACAGCTAAAGTTACAACTGTCATGTGTAGACACAGCTAATGTTACAACTTTCATATGTAGACACAGCTAAAGTTACAACTGTCATGTGTAGACACAGCTAAAGTAACAGATGTCATGTGTAGACACAGCTAAATTTACACTGTCAGGTGTAGACACAGCTAATGTTACAACTTTCTTGTGTAGACACAGCTAAAGTTACAACTGTCATGTGTACACACAGCTAAAGTTACAACTATCATGTGTACACACAGCTAAAGTTACAACTATCATGTCTACACACAGCTAAAGTTACAACTGTTGTGTGGAGACACAGCTAAAAATAACAACTAACGGTTGTATAACAATTACAAAAACACTTTCTCGAAAAGAAAAAGTTGACTTCGATGGAAATCACTCAAATATAACCATATACCAAGTATGCAGATAACACAAACTCTACTCACGTTTTCACGTTGGCGTTTTTTCCCCATGAAATTTGATTACTGTCATCATCTCATTTCTCTCCAAGAAACAAAAATCCCATGATCTTCTCTTCCTTTTCAATATTTCAATTCTGTATTATCAGTTGCATTGATTCATTTGCATTGAATTTTTAAAAAAAATTCAATTAACGAACCAATCCATGTTTCTTTTCGTGTATTTAAGTGTGTCACCATGGCAACAGTCTCACCTTCTTGCCCCCGCAGCACTATACTCGCAGCTTCACCAAAAAGTGTGCTTTCTACATGTACGAAACAATTTGATGTGTATGCCACCTCACCCCACGCCCTGTGGAAGCCATCAGCCATTCCTCCACTGCTTCCACGCCTATGGTTTTATTTGTTTTTTAACTGGATGATTTGTGCAATACATCTTTAACCCGTGTCAGTTTTTCAACAAATAAATATGTTTCTATCTATACTATTATTTGTGTTTCTTATCTTATTTGTTGCGTGTGAAATATCCTAGTGCTTGCTTTATATTTTATGAGGCGAACGAAGAAAGTATGGATTCTTAATGAAGTTATATTTAGGCTGAGCGATTCCGTTAATTTAAAGATGTTTTGATCTAGTGTTGTTCTTGTTTGTTTGTTTGTTTTTTTTTTTTTTTTTACAATTTCCTGTTTTTAAAAGTTGTTCATAAGGTTGTTCAGGAAAACTGCTTTCTTAACAGTACCAACAAGAACTCTTCGCTGGCTGTTGAACGAATGGACTGAGCACGTATGGGAATGTCCTGAGTGCAGTGATGTCGGTTCTTAACTAAATTCAACTCAACTCAACTCAACTCAACCAGCAAGGAGAACTTTTCTTCTTAACTCTCGGATTGCAGGGATACACACCTCTTTGAAACAGTTAAGATTCTAGGAAGTTACAAACAGATGTGAAATACGAACCACAAAAAAAAAAAAAACAACAACGTAAAACACTGACACAGAAAAAAAAAAAAAAAAAACAAGTTGGCGGAACGCCGAAGTAAATACAGCTGTAAAAGACAAAAGGGAAAATTATAAAAAGGTGGGCAAAGAGAAAACAGGACTGTGATTACATAGAATATAGAATAGCAAGAAGACACGCCAATAGAATAATGAAGAGAGAAGAACAAAAAGACTGGAGGGAATATAGAGAAACCCTAAATAAAAACTATTAGGAGGCAACTAGACACTTCTACACAAAAGATCAGTTCAATGAGAACCAGAGCAGAAGCCTTTGACCGAACTGAAATAATTAACAGCGAAAAAGGAGAACAAATAAGTTAATAAACACAAATGTTAAAATGATGGAGACAGTACTTCGAAAAACTTCACAATATTCCAGCAGATGCCACAGGAATTCAGGAAACCGACACAGATGCCAACGACGAACTATAACCATACATACTGAAAGAAGACATTGGAGAAGCCATAAGATTAGCTCTATTGAATAAATCACCAGGAAAAGACAAAATACAACACGAACAAATTAAAGCAGCAAGAGGAGTAGGAACAGCATGGCTACATAGACTGTTTAACCATGTTTTGGTAGAACAACAGACACCACGAGACTGGGGAAACGCCATAAATTTTCCAAGTTGGAAAAACAAAGGCAGTAAAAAAAAAGACTGCACACAATAAAGAGGCATTTCTCTTTTGAATCGTACTTGAAAAAAATATTTAACAAAATTCTTGAGAAAAGATTACAAACTGCAATAGAACCCCAGCTAAGCAAAACACAACTTGGATTTAGGAAAAACAAAGGATACACAAATACCACCTTTGCTCTTTGAAAGGGCATTTGATAGAAACACGCTGTGAGAAATCCTTAATTTAAACAATATGCAGTGAGTACACATCTGACAAACTTATGTAGAAGCTTATACAACAATAGTTAATGCATTGTGAGAACAAATGAAGGACACTCAGAGCCTTTCACCATAAGATACGGAGTACGACAAGATTGTGTCCTGCCTCCCCACTGATGTTCATAACCTATATACACAGTACAAGTAAAAAAGACTAGCCACGAAGAGACCACAAAAACACAGCAAGATGAACAGAACAGAGAAGAAGGACCAACGGCAAATTACACCATTAATGAACTCCCATTTGCGATCGATCAAGCATTAATACCAGGATTACAAGGCCACATGAACAGTCTAAACGAAGTGTGTAAGGAAGATAACATGAAAATTAGCATAAGTAAAACACCAATGAAGAGAAACAACAAAGATTAATCTAAAAGAACACCCACTGAAACAAGTAAAGAGCTTCAAGTACTTAGGAAATATAATATCATCAAATGGCAAAACAGACAGCAGACGAGATAGAAAATAGATGCAATAAAGCAAACCAACTCACTGGACAAATGGCACCAATACTAAAGAGCAAAAACATATCAATAGTTACTAAGAAAACACTCCACAACACAATCTTTCTACCAACTCTATGTTCCCATAGCCAAACCTGGACAATGACAGAAAATGAGAAAAGAAACATCACAACAGAAATGAGATTCCTGAGAAGAATACTCAATAAATAATGAAGAGAGACATTCACAAATGAAAAAAAAAAAAAAAATCATGACTAAAGTTGTGGTTATGCGCTAGATTTCATTACACGGAAAATCAATCGGGGTATGTGAGCCGGCCGCTCAGAAATCAATGGCAAACTACTGAGCGTAATCTTGCCAAGAAATCAACAACCTGCTGAAAGATGCTGATGTTGACAGCAATGACCTGTAAAGGATATGCAAACATTTTTTAATATAGTTACCGACCGGGAATCAAACCTGTCACCTCCAAATGACGACAGCGCCCGGCTGCAGAAACAAGTGTACTTCGACGCATGACCAACTAGACAATTAGTTTATAGATTTCATTAGAAAATAACAAGTTAAATGGTTCGGCCACACATAACTAGCTACCAATTCATAGTACATCACAACAAGCAATGATGTACAGAGCAAATGGAACCAGAAGAAGAGGCCGACCATGTAAACGAGGGACAGAGGGAATAACAAAGACCATGGGAATCTCGATATATGAAGCCCATTAACGGGTTTATGCTGTTTATGCTTCACCAGGACACCGCAAGGTATCAGAGGAACAAGGTAAGATGAGATGATGTTCACAAGTATTCCTTCAGGAAACTAAAAATAAATGTTTTTTTGCATATCCTTTACAGGACATCGATGTCAACATCAGCATCTTTCAGCTGTATGTTGATATTTCTTGGCAAGATTACGCTTAGTCGTTTGCCATTGCTTTCTGAGCGGCCGGCTCAGTTATCCCGCAAGTCACCAGCGGGGGTCGAACCGCTCCCAGTTCTCGCCCGCTACGAGACTCTGCGTGATAAACGGGATTACGGAGAAAGTGTTGTAACCCCTCGGCCAGAGAGACCGGCTTCAAGAAACTAGATCTAGATATTTCATAATACCCTTTTTAGGCTGGGTGGACCTGGAGGTCTCGGCGCGGTTCGAACCCCGACCACCAGACCGGCAAGCTAGAGTCTGGCGACTACACCACCTCGTCTATTGTGTCCTGTTCTTGGAATCAAATTACATAAAATACTGTTATCCATGGGAAGTAACTTTTTATTCAACATGATGATGATTATTTGCTTGTGTTATCTCCCTTATACTATTAGTTACAAGTAATCACGTTGCATATGAAGGAGAGAACTGACACCATTCCAGGGAATAGAAGAACAAGAAGAGCAGACGGAGGACGAGGAGGAGGAGGATGAGAGCAGGAGGAGGAGGAGGAGGAGAAGAGGAAGAGCAGGAGGAGGAGAAGAAGAAGAAGAAGAAGAAGAAGAAGAAGAAGAAGAAGCTAGCACGCAGACATACACACGTACAAACACGCTGATAGACAGACAGGCAGGCAGACGTATATATTCTCATAAAAGACAGACACATAGATATACAAGCTGACAGACACAGACAATTGCAAATAGGGAAGCAGATAGATAGACAGACAGGTGACAGACATTTATGCAAGGATGTAGATAAGTGTGCATATAGATTGGTACACAGACAATTGCAAATAGGGAAGCAGATAGATAGACAGACAGGTGACAGACATTTATGCTAGGATGTAGATAAGTGTGCATATAGATTGGTACACAGACACAACGAACGAACGTTTTTTTTTCAATGGTTCACACATTAGGCACGCAGGCCAGTCTTACACTCGGCCCTTCAAACCACTCATTTTTTCAATGGTTCACACATTAGGCACGCAGGCCAGTCTTATACTCGGCCCTTCCAACCACTCATTTTTTCAAGGGTTCACACATTAGGCACGCAGGCCAGTCTTACACTCGGCCCTTCCAACCACTAATTTTTTTCAATGGTTCACACATTAGGCACGCAGGCCAGTCTTACACTCGGCCCTTCCAACCACTCATATTTTCAAAGGTTCACACATTAGGCACGAGGCCAGTCTTACACTCGGCCCTTCCAACCACTCATTTTTTTCAATGGTTGACACATTAGGCACGCAGGCCAGTCTTATACTCGGCCCTTCCAACCACTCATTTTTTCAATGGTTCACACATTAGGCACGCAGGCCAGTCTTACACTCGGCCCTTCCAACCACTAATTTTTTTCAATGGTTCACACATTAGGCACGCAGGCCAGTCTTACACTCGGCCCTTCCAACCACTCATATTTTCAATGGTTCACACATTAGGTACGAGGCCAGTCTTACACTCGGCCCTTCCAACCACTCATTTTTTCAATGGTTCACACATTAGGCACGAGGCTAGTCTTACACTCCGCCCTTCCAACCACACATCTTTCATATATAAATTATCTATTGTGTATGTTACATTAACATAAACAAAAAAAAAACATTGTCAAATAAATGTTGTGAAAATAAACAGTACATATTACATGTTATTAGATTGGTAGGCTGGCAGACACACATATATACACAGAGATACGCAAACATGCTAAACACAAAAACATACCTACATACTCGCTCAATTACACAGAAAAGTTGTTGTTTGTCCAACAAGAATGATGATGACCATTCATTTCATCCAGTGGGGTTGAAGGTATGGAGCCGTGGGTTCTAAGATGGCTGATAAGGCCTATTTTGGCTCGAAATGTTCTTTGACAATGTGGGCAAAGAATGCTTGACGTCTCTGGAGGAGGATTTCCTGCAGTGGTTTTTCTGTCCTGCCTTTTCTTCACAGCTCTTGCAGTCCTGGTTGCCTCACATATGACTGCACCTTTGCGTAATGATGCACGCCACGAATTTCGGTCTCTGGCTGCAGCCTCCCAGGTGTCATGATGAATTCCAAAAGCATTCAGCCTGACACAGAAATACACACCCCTAGCATACACATAGTCAGTGACAGACAGACAGACAGACAGACAGACAGACAGACAGACAGACAGACAGACAGACAGACAGACTAGTGACCCTGCTATCATTTATTCCCTGTGGGAATTTTGTTATCTGAATACCTGTCCCCTATCTCGAAGAATCACTTTCCTGTGCCTTAGATTAGTCTTTCATCCTCGTGTGCCATGCCGACGTGCGTGGGCGGGCATATTTCGCCATCTCACAGGATCACTAGAGTCATGGTCCGATTAGATCGGTCAATTCCAGGTCCAATGAATAACATCACACGGCCATCTTCCCGTCTGACATCAATGACACCTTCCCGTCTGACATAAATGACACCTTCCAGTCTGACATCAATGACACCTTCCCGTCTGACATCAATGACACCTTCCCGTCTGACATCAATGACACCTTCCCGTCTGACATCAATGACACCTTCCCATCTGACATCAATGACACCTTCCCATCTGACATCAATGACACCTTCCCATCTGACATCAATGACATCTTCCCATCTGACATCAATGACATCTTCCCGTCTGACATCAATGACATCTTCCCGTCTGACATCAATGACACCTTCCCGTCTGACATCAATGACACCTTCCCGGCTGACATAAATGACACCTTCCAGTCTGACATCAATGACACATTCCCGTCTGACATCAATGACACCTTCCAATCTGACATCAATGACACCTTCCCGTCTGACATCAATGACACCTTCCCGTCTGACATCAATGACACCTTCCCGTCTGACATCAATGACATTTTCCCGTCTGACATCAATGACACCTTCCCGTCTGACATCAATGACATCTTCCCGTCTGACATCAATGACACCTTCCCGTCTGACATCAATGACACCTTCACGTCTGACATCAATGACACCTTCCCGTCTGACATCAATGACACCTTCCCGTCTGACATCAATGACACCTTCCCGTCTGACATCAATGACACCTTCCCGTCTGACATCAATGACATCTTCCCGTCTGACATCAATGACACCTTCCCATCTGACATCAATGACACCTTCCCGTCTGACATCAATGACATCTGCCCATCTGACATCAATGACATCTTCCCGTCTGACATAAATGACACCTTCCCATCTGACATCAATGACATCTTCCCGTCTGACATCAATGACATCTTCCCGTCTGACATCAATGACATCTTCCCGTCTGACATCAATGACACCTTCCCGTCTGACATCAATGACACCTTCCCGGCTGACATAAATGACACCTTCCAGTCTGACATCAATGACACCTTCCCGTCTGACATCAATGACACCTTCCAATCTGATATAATTGACACCTTCCCGTCTGACATCAATGACACCTTCCCGTCTGACATCAATGACACCTTCCCATCTGACATCAATGACACCTTCCCATCTGACATCAATGACATCTTCCCGTCTGACATCAATGACATCTTCCCGTCTGACACCAATGACACCTTCCCGTCTGACATCAATGACACCTTCCCGTCTGACATCAATGACACCTTCCCATCTGACATCAATGACACCTTCCCATCTGACATCAATGACACCTTCCCATCTGACATCAATGACATCTTCCCATCTGACATCAATGACATCTTCCCGTCTGACATCAATGACACCTTCCCGTCTGACATCAATGACACCTTCCCGTCTGACATCAATGACACCTTCCCGTCTGACATCAATGACACCTTCCCGTCTGACATCAATGACACCTTCCCGTCTGACATCAATGACACCTTCCCGTCTGACATCAATGACACCTTCCCATCTGACATCAATGACACCTTCCTGTCTGACATCAATGACACCTTCCCGTCTGACATCAATGACATCTTCCCGTCTGACATCAATGGCATCTTCCCGTCTGACATCAATGACACCTTCCCGTCTGACATCAATGACATCTTCCCGTCTGACATCAATGACACCTTCCCGTCTGACATCAATGACACCTTCCCGTCTGACATCAATGACCCTTCCCGGCTGACATCAATGACACCTTCCCGTCTGACATCAATGACACCTTCCCGTCTGACATCAATGACACCTTCCCGTCTGACATCAATGACACTTTCCCGTCTGACATCAATGACATCTTCCAATCTGACATCAATGACATCTTCCCGTCTGACATCAATGACACCTTCCCATCTGACATCAATGACACCTTCCCGTCTGACATCAATGACATCTTCCCGTCTGACATCAATGACATCTTCCCATCTGACATCAATGACATCTTCCCGTCTGACATAAATGACACCTTCCCATCTGACATCAATGACACCTTCCCATCTGACATCAATGACATCTTCCCGTCTGACATCAATGACATCTTCCCGTCTGACATCAATGACACCTTCCCGTCTGACATCAATGACACCTTCCCGGCTGACATAAATGACACCTTCCAGTCTGACATCAATGACACCTTCCCGTCTGACATCAATGACACCTTCCAATCTGACATCAATGGACACCTTCCCGTCTGACATCAATGACCACCTTCCCGTCTGACATCAATGACACCTTCCCGTCTGACATCAATGACACCTTCCGTCTGAAATCAAAGACATTTTTCCCGTCTGACATCAATGACACCTTCCCGTCTCGTCTGACATCAATGACACCTTCCCATCTGACATCAATGACACCTTCCCGTCTGACATCAATGACACCTTCCCATCTGACATCAATGACATCTTCCCATCTGACATCAATGACACCTTCCCGTCTGACATCAATGACACCTTCCCGTCTGACATCAATGACACCTTCCCGTCTAACATCAATGACACCTTCCCGTCTGACATCAATGACACCTTCCCGTCTGACATCAATGACACCTTCCCGTCTGACATCAATGACACCTTCCCGTCTGACATCAATGGCATCTTACCGTCTGACATCAATGACACCTTCCCGTCTGACATCAATGACACCTTCCCGTCTGACATCAATGACACCTTCCCGTCTGACATCAATGACACCGTCCTGACTGACATCAATGACACCTTCCCGTCTGACATCAATGACACCTTCCCGTCTGACATCAATGACACCTTCCCATCTGACATCAATGACACCTTCCCGTCTGACATCAATGACACCTGCCCGTCTGACATCAATGACACCTTCCCATCTGACATCAATGACACCTTCCCGTCTGACATCAATGACATCTTCCTGTCTGACATCAATGACATCTTCCCGTCTGACATCAATGACACAATCCCATCTGACATCAATGACACCTTCCCGTCTGACATCAATGACATCTTCTCGTCTGACATCAATGACACCTTCCCGTCTGACATCAATGACATCTTCCCGTCTGACATCAATGACACCTTCCATCTGACATCAATGACATCTTCCGTCTGACATCAATGACACCTTCCCGTCTGACATCAATGACACCTTCCCGTCTGACATCAATGACATCTTCCCGTCTGACATCAATGACAACTTTCCGTCTGACATCAATGACACCTACCCGGCTGACATCAATGACACCTTCCCGTCTGACATCAATGACACCTTCCCGTCTGACATCAATGACACCTTCCCGTCTGACATCAATGACATCTTCCCGTCTGACATCAATGACACCTTCCCGTCTGACATCAATGACACCTTCCCGTCTGACATCAATGACACCTTCCCGTCTGACATCAATGACACCTTCCCGTCTGACATCAATGACATCTTCCCGTCTGACATAAATGACACCTTCCCGTCTGACATCAATGACACCTTCCCATCTGACATCAATGACACCGTCCCGTCTGACATCAATGACACCTTCCCGTCTTACATCAATGACACCTTCCCGTCTGACATCAATGACACCTTCCCGTCTGACATCAATGACACCTTCCCGTCTGACATCAATTACACCTTCCCGTCTGACATCAATGACACCTTCCCGTCTGACATCAATGACACCTTCCCGTCTGACATCAATGACACCTTCCCGTCTGACATCAATGACATCTTCCCGTCTGACATCAATGACATCTTCCCATCTGACATCAATGACACCTTCCCATCTGACATCAATGACATCTTCCCATCTGACATCAAAGAAATCGTCCCATCTGACATCAATGACATCTTCCCGTCTGACATCAATGACACCTTCCCGTCTGACATCAATGACACCTTCCCGGCTGACATCAATGACACCTTCCCGTCTGACATCAATGACATCTTCCCGTCTGACATCAATGACACCTTCCCATCTGACATCAATGACATCTTCCCGTCTGACATCAATGACACCTTCCCGTCTGACATCAATGACACCTTTCCGTCTGACATCAATGACACCTTCCCATCTGACATCAATGACATCTTCTCGTCTGACATCAATGACATCTTCCCGTCTGACATCAATGACACCTTCCCATCTGACATCAATGACATCTTCCCGTCTGACATCAATGACATCTTCCCGTCTGACATCAATGACACCTTCCCGTCTGACATCAATGACACCTTCCCGTCTGACATCAATGACACCTTCCCGTCTGACATCAATGACATCTTCCCGTCTGACATCAATGACACCTTCCCGTCTGACATCAATGACACCTTCCCGTCTGACATCAATGACACCTTCCTGTCTGACATCAATGACACCTTCCCGTCCGACTTCAATGACACCATGTGCTACAGCAGGTTGAGTGTCTCAGTCCTCAGATTATCCTCACTGTACATCGAGAAATTCACATAACCGCTCGGATCCTCTCCTCAGGATCTGCCTCAGCGTATAGCAGTCGACGACACCAGCTCGGTCCTAGCTGGCCGGTCCTCCTAGGACTCGGACATAGCGCGTCACCACTTTTGACGTGATGTCCTGGCCATCTGGTCAAGGTTGCAGACTGGCAGTCATCACGTGATTCATTTAATCGCCCCACCTCTCTGGGGTTGCACACAGAGAACAGCCCCGCAGCACTTGGAATTATTGTGTCTTCGCTCACAAAATGCGATACACATGTTTATTTTTGATCTGTTCATTTTCTCGGTCATCTGAATTTCTGTGTTGTATCTTTTTCTTGGTTAAAAGCATTCGCAGAGTCATGCATCAATGTACTTGGGTGGAGACGATAACAACTTCACAGCGCTGATAACATGCACAACACTGAATAATGGAACACAGGAAACATAGGCAGGGAGATATGAGGAGCAACAAGGTCAGGGCTACCAAAGTCCGAGCTCCACTTACACACACACACACACACACACACACACACACACACACACACACACACAAACACCCACGCACACACACACAAACACACACACACATACACACACACACACATATATATATATATATATATATATATATATATATATATATATATATATATATATATAGTGGAGAGATAATAAATATACAGACCTACAAGCACTTGGAATCAACGACAGGCAAGAGAAGGTCAACCAGAGAGACGAATGGAGACGGCTTGTATCTGCAGCAAAGAACCTGCTGAAGAAGAGGTTTTATATATATATATATGGCACCTAGCAATCTTGACAGACCAAAGTATGTGAGTTGTAATGTGGCCAATATTCCATCACAATGCCTGGGCAGAGCTTTGAGAAACATGTGGTGCCCAAACGACATGCTCCCTCTCGCAACCATACATGCACACACATACAAACATATACACATGCACACATGCACATACCCATACACAAACATATACACACTCATGTGCATACACGCATACATATACGCATACACATATACGCGTGCGCACGTACACACATACACGCACTCACACATAGTAACGCATACAAACGTACACACTCAGACCCATAAACAGTCTTCTCCCCCCCACCCCCCCCCCCCCCCCCCCCCCCCCCCCACCACACACACACACAGAAACAACGTAATCATGAAGAGCAACACTTTAACACACTAACAGGCAGGTTCAAGTAGCAGCCAATCACACACCAGCAGGGTGGTTCAAGTAGTAGCAGCCAATCACACACCAGCAGGGTGGTTCAAGTAGTAGCAGCCAATCACACACCAGCAGGGTGGTTCAAGTAGTAGCAGCCAATCACACACCAGCAGGGTGGTTCAAGTACCAGCCAATCACTCTCCAGCAGTGAGGCTAAGGTAGCAGCAAATAACTCTCCAGCAGTGAGGCTCAAGTAGCAGCCAATAACTCTCCAGCAGTGAGGCTCAGGTATCAGCAAATAACTCTCCAGCACGGAGGCTCAGGAAGTCACATCCCAGCAGACAGGCTCATGTAGCAGCCAATCACTCTCCAGCAGTGAGGCTCAGTAAGCAGCCAATCACATCCCAGCAGACAGGCTCATGTAGCAGCCAATCACTCTCCAGCAGTGAGGCTCAGTAAGCAGCCAATCACATCCCAGCAGACAGGCTCATGTAGCAGCCAATCACTCTCCAGCAGTGAGGCTCAGTAAGCAGCCAATTACATCCCAGCAGACAGGCTCATGTAGCAGCCAATAACTCTCCAGCAGTGAGGCTCAGTAAGCAGCCAATCACTCTCCAGAAGTGAGGCTCAGTAAGCAGCCAATTACATCCCAGCAGACAGGCTCATGTAGCAGCCAATCACTCTCCAGCAGTGAGGCTCAGTAAGCAGCCAATTACATCCCAGCAGACAGGCTCATATAGCAGCCAATCACTCTCCAGCAGTGAGGCTCAGTAAGCAGCCAATCACTCTCCAGCAGTGAGGCTCAGTAAGCAGCCAATTACATCCCAGCAGACAGGCTCATGTAGCAGCCAATCACTCTCCAGCAGTGAGGCTCAGTAAGCAGCCAATTACATCCCAGCAGACAGGCTCATGTAGCAGCCAATCACTCTCCAGCAGTGAGGCTCAGTAAGCAGCCAATCACATCCCAGCAGACAGGCTCATGTAGCAGCCAATCATATCTCAGAAACCTGTGAAGAAAGATGACGCCGCGATCAACCCACTGTTGATTTCCTGGGCAATTGTACGTTCAGGAAGTAACCGATCACCCTAGTAGAGCCTGCCTGGCAGTGGCGGTCGGCTACCGGACAGAGACAGTTGACCGATACTTGAGATGGTCACGTGTTTCGCGTGACATCCGTGGTTCATGTCGCGGGCGTTCTCTGTTCGACACAGTCACTGTTGTCATGACGTAGATCAAGACAGTAGCTACTCTTGGGGTAGGAGAGGAACGACATACACTACAATAGCTACACATGGGAGGGGAGAGGAACGACATACACTACAATAGCTACACATGGGAGGGGAGAGGAACGACATACACTACAATAGCTACACATGGGAGGGGAGAGGAACGACATACACTACAATAGCTACAAATGGGAGGGAGAGGAACGACATACACTACAATAGCTACACATGGGAGGGGAGAGAACGACATACACCACAATAGCTACACATGGGAGGGAAGAGAAACGACATACACCACAATAGCTACACATGGGAGGGAAGAGGAACGACATACACCACAATAGCTACACATGGGAGGGGAGAGGAACGACATACACCACAATAGCTACACATGGGAGGGGAGAGGAACGACATACACCACAATAGCTACACATGGGAGGGGAGAGAAACGACATACACCACAATAGCTACACATGGGAGGGGAGAGAAACGACATACACCACAATAGCTACACATGGGAGGGGAGAGGAACGACATACACCACAATAGCTACACATGGGAGGGGAGAGGAACGACATACACCACAATAGCTACACATGGGAGGGGAGAGAAACGACATACACCACAATAGCTACACATGGGAGGGGAGAGGAACGACATACACCACAATAGCAACACATGGGAGGGGAGAGGAACGACTTACACCACAATAGCTACACATGGGAGGGAAGAGGAACGACTTACACCACAATAGCTACACATGGGAGGGAAGAGGAACGACTTACACCACAATAGCTACACATGGGAGGGAAGAGGAACGACATACACCACAATAGCTACACATGGGAGGGAAGAGGAACGACATACACCACAATAGCTACACATGGGAGGGAAGAGGAACGACATACACCACAATAGCTACACATTGGAGGGAAGAGGAACGACTTACACCACAATAGCTATACATGGGAGGGGAGAGGAACGACATACACCACAATAGCTACACATGGGAGGGGAGAGGAACGACATACACTACAATAGCTACACATGGGAGGGAAGAGGAACGACATACACTACAATAGCTACACATGGGAGGGGAGAGGAACGACATACACTACAATAGCTACACATGGGAGGGAAGAGGAACGACATACACTACAATAGCTACACATGGGAGGGGAGAGGAACGACATACACCACAATAGCTACACATGGGAGGGGAGAGGAACGACATACACGACAGAAGCTACACATGGGAGGGGAGAGGAACGACATACACCACAATAGCTACACATGGGAGGGGAGAGGAACGACATACACCACAATAGCTACACATGGGAGGGGAGAGAAACGACATACACCACAATAGCTACACATGGGAGGGGAGAGAAACGACATACACCACAATAGCTACACATGGGAGGGGAGAGGAACGACTTACACCACAATAGCTACACATGGGAGGGAAGAGGAACGACTTACACTACAATAGCTACACATGGGAGGGAAGAGGAACGACATACACCACAATAGCTACACATGGGAGGGAAGAGGAACGACATACACCACAATAGCTACACATGGGAGGGAAGAGGAACGACATACACCACAATAGCTACACATGGGAGGGAAGAGGAACGACATACACCACAATAGCTACACATGGGAGGGAAGAGGAACGACTTACACCACAATAGCTACACATGGGAGGGGAGAGGAACGACATACACCACAATAGCTACACATGGGAGGGGAGAGGAACGACATACACTACAATAGCTACACATGGGAGGGAAGAGGAACGACATACACTACAATAGCTACACATGGGAGGGGAGAGGAACGACATACACTACAATAGCTACACATGGGAGGGAAGAGGAACGACATACACTACAATAGCTATACATGGGAGGGGAGAGGAACGACATACACCACAATAGCTACACATGGGAGGGGAGAGGAACGACATACACGACAGAAGCTACACATGGGAGGGGAGAGGAACGACATACACCACAATAGCCCACACATGGGAGGGTAGAGGAACAACATACACCACAATAGCCCACACATGGGAGGGGAGAGGAACGATATACACCACAATAGCCCACACATGGGAGGGGAGAGGAACGACATACACCACAATAGCTACACATGGGAGGGGAGAGGAACGACATACACCACAATAGCTACACATGGGAGGGGAGAGGAACGACATACACCACAATAACTACACATGGGATGGAAGAGGAACGACATACACCACAATAGCTACACATGGGAGGGGAGAGGAACGACATACACCACAATAGCTACACATGGGAGGGGAGAGGAACGACATACACCACAATAGCCCACACATGGGAGGGAAGAGGAACGACATACACCACAATAGCTACACATGGGAGGGGAGAGGAACGACATACACCACAATAGCTACACATGGGAGGGAGAGGAACGACATACACCACAATAGCTACACATGGGAGGGGAGAGGAACGACATACACCACAATAGCTACACATGGGAGGGGAGAGGAACGACATACACTACAATAGCTACACATGGGAGGGGAGAGGAACGACATACACGACAATAGCTACACATGGGAGGGGAGAGGAACGACATACACCACAATAGCTACACATGGGAGGGAGAGAGAACGACATACACTACAATAGCTACACATGGGAGGGGAGAGGAACGACATACACGACAATAGCTACACATGGGAGGGAGAGGAACGACATACACCACAATAGCTACACATGGGAGGGGAGAGGAACGACATACACCACAATAGCTACACATGGGAGGGAAGAGGAACGACATACACTACAATAGCTACACATGGGAGGGAAGAGGAACGACATACACTACAATAGCTACACATGGGAGGGAAGAGGAACGACATACACGACAGAAGCTACACATGGGAGGGAAGAGGAACGACATACACTACAATAGCTACACATGGGAGGGGAGAGGAACGACATACACTACAATAGCTACACATGGGAGGGAAGAGGAACGACATACACCACAATAGCTACACATGGGAGGGGAGAGGAACGACATACACCACAATAGCTACACATGGGAGGGAAGAGGAAACGACATACACGACAATAGCTACACATGGGAGGGGAGAGGAACGACATACACACAATAGCTACACATGGGAGGGGAGAGGAACGACATACACCACAATAGCTACACATGGAGGGAAGAGAACGACATACACTACAATAAGCTACACATGGGAGGGAAGAGGAACGACATACACCACAATAGCTACACATGGGAGGGAAGAGGAAACGACATACACCACAATAGCTACACATGGGAGGGGAGAGGAACGACATACACCACAATAGCTACACATGGGAGGGGAAGAGGAACGACATACACCTACAATAGCTACACATGGGAGGGGAGAGGAAACGACATACACCACAATAGCTACACATGGGAGGGAAGAGGAACGACATACACTACAATAGCTACACATGGGAGGGGAAGAGGAACGACATACACCACAATAGCTACACATGGGAGGGGAGAGAACGACATACACTACAATAGCTACACATGGGAGGGGAGAGGAACGACATACACCACAATAGCTACACATGGGATGGGAAGAGGAATGACATACACCACAATAGCTACACATGGGAGGGAAGAGGAACGACATACACTACAATAGCTACACATGGGAGGGGAGAGGAACGACATACACCACAATAGCTACACATGGGAGGGAAGAGGAACGACATACACCACAATAGCTACACATGGGAGGGGAGAGGAACGACATACACCACAATAGCTACACATGGGAGGGAGAGGAACGACATACACCACAATAGCTACACATGGGAGGGGAGAGGAACGACATACACCACAATAGCTACACATGGGAGGGGAGAGGAACGACATACACCACAATAGCTACACATGGGAGGGAAGAGGAACGACATACACCACAATAGCTACACATGGGAGGGAGAGGAACGACATACACCACAATAGCTACACATGGGAGGGGAGAGGAACGACATACACCACAATAGCTACACATGGGAGGGGAGAGGAACGACATACACCACAATAGCTACACATGGGAGGGAAGAGGAACGACATACACCACAATAGCTACACATGGGAGGGAAGAGGAACGACATACACCACAATAGCTACACATGGGAGGGGAGAGGAACGACATACACCACAATAGCTACACATGGGAGGGGAGAGGAACGACATACACCACAATAGCCCACACATGGGAGGGAAGAGGAACGACATACACCTACAATAGCTACACATGGGAGGGAAGAGGAACGACATACACCACAATAGCTACACATGGGAGGGGAGAGGAACGACATACACCACAATAGCTACACATGGGAGGGAGAGGAACGACATACACCACAATAGCTACACATGGGAGGGAGAGGAACGACATACACCTACAATAGCTACACATGGGAGGGGAGAGGAACGACATACACTACAATAGCTACACATGGGAGGGGAGAGGAACGACATACACCACAATAGCTACACATGGGAGGGAGAGGAACGACATACACCACAATAGCTACACATGGGAGGGAAGAGGAACGACATACACTACAATAGCTACACATGGGAGGGAAGAGGAACGACATACACCACAATAGCTACACATGGGAGGGAAGAGGAACGACATACACTACAATAGCTACACATGGGAGGGAAGAGGAACGACATACACTACAATAGCTACACATGGGAGGGAAGAGGAACGACATACACCACAATAGCTACACATGGGAGGGAAGAGGAACGACATACACACAATAGCTACACATGGGAGGGAAGAGGAACGACATACACCACAATAGCTACACATGGGAGGGGAGAGGAACGACATACACCACAATAGCTACACATGGGAGGGAAGAGGAACGACATACACCACAATAGCCCACACATGGGAGGGAGAGGAACGACATACACACAATAGCTACACATGGAGGGAAGAGGAACGACATACACGACAGATAGCTACACATGGGAGGGGAGAGGAACGACATACACGACAATAGCTACACAATGGGAGGGAAGAGGAACGACACTTTACACCTACAATAGCTACACAGGTGGAGGGAGAGGAACGACATACACCACCAATTAGCCCTACCACATGGGAGGGGAGAGAGAAACGACATACACCACAATAGCTACACATGGGAGGGGAGAGGAACGACATACACCACAATAGCTACACATGGGAGGGGGAGAGGAACGACATACACCACAATAGCTACCACATGGGACGGGAAGAGGAACGGACATTACACCACAATAGCTACACATTGGAGGGGAGAGGAAACGAAATACACCACAATAGCTACACATGGGAGGGAAGAGGAACGACATACACCACAATAGCTACACATGGGAGGGAAGAGGAACGACATACACCACAATAGCCCACACATGGGAGGGGAGAGGAACGACATACACCACAATAGCCCACACATGGGAGGGGAGAGGAACGACATACACCACAATAGCTACACATGGGAGGGGAGAGGAACGACATACACCACAATAGCTACACCATGGGAGGGGAAGAGGAACGACATTACACCACAATAGCTACACATGGGAGGGAAGAGGAACGACATACACCACAATAGCTACACATGGGAGGGAAGAGGAACGACATACACCACAAATAGCTACCCATGGGAGGGGAGAGGAACGACATACACCACAATAGCTACACATGGGAGGGAAGAGGAACGACATACACCTACAATAGCTACACATGGGAGGGGAAGAGGAACGACATTACACCACAATAGCTACACATGGGAGGGAGAGGAACGACATACACCTACACTAGC
>JACEFZ010002077.1:0-41472 GCA_014155875.1 Cepaea nemoralis
AGGCAGATTCAAACACTTCTCGCATACCCATGCGACCTCTCCATTCAACAACCTAAACCCGTCTGCCAGTTCTGGCGTTCTACACGCTACACGCTCACGTCAGCTGGTGTGACCCCTGCAAGGTTCACGGGGTGTACTGCTGACCAGCGGTCGTTTAAGCTTCGCTCTATTGCTGTGCTTGGCTGCTTATCCGGGCGTCGTCGAAGACGCCGCGTTCTCTCTGCAGTGTTTACCATCACTCAGGGTTGCGTGTTGTTATGTTGTCTGGCGTTGGTACAGACAACGCGTCGCAACCTCGGATGTGAGACCTTGACACTGAGTCAGGTGAGGATGGCGGTGTTCGCAGATTGTCACGATCCAGAGTTGCAGATCATTGTCCAATAATGTACCATGGGACTGCAAATCATGAGCTGCTCAGTAAGATCTGTTGTCAGGAGTGGATCTGATCAAAAGTCTTCTTTGAGCTTTGCTTCCTGGAGAAGTGACAACATAAGTGATTTGGGGAGACTTTCTAAGATCATTAGGATCAGTTTTATCATTCACAAAAGACTTGAAAATTTTTAATATCATGGCTGAAGTCTGATAGACAATTTTATAAGGAAAGACTGTGTCATATAGTTATTCATTCCAGAAAGTTCTCCGGGATATGTGTAGACTGTTTAATTCCAAGTTTCACTTAATAACTTGACTGAAAGTTCACAAACAGAACATTTGTGTAGTGCAGAGACTTTGTTAGGAAATCAGAAGGGTGGTACAGTGATGAAATGCCAGAACTGCCATGAGATCTTCCAGGAGTTCTAATCTCCATTGTGACTTAGAACATTATGCTGGAACCAAATGGGTTTAGTTCATATGTCATAATGCATCACTGGTTTACTTCCACAGGTTTTTTTATTTTGATTAATAAACCAAAATTAACTGTTCCTGCATTTTTCTGTCAGTCCATTGTGGTGTGACAAAACTTTTCATTATTATCTATGTGTTTAGTTAATGTAACTACTTCACATAAAGGTAGTATCTGGAACTACAGGTGACTGGGTAAACACTAATAGACAGCTAAATTCTGTTCTATTGTAATCTCCCAGGTTCCAGGTTACTCAGAAAAGGGAACTTTACATTTTATTAATTCCTGTGACCATTTCATCTAAAAGGGAAAATGTTCATAGGTGGGGGACTCTTGAGCTAATTAAGTTTCTCTTTTCGGGAAAGAAGATTTTGGAGGGAAGAAATTAATTTTCCTGGGAAAACTCCTAGATTTCCAGAGCTATTATGGGTCACTTTGGCTTCCAAGAACCCATCCCCTCCAAATGAAATCAGTCCCATCCTCATAGCTTTACTTCATTGTGGGGTAAGTCAGAGTGGGTACTGCTTCCAACTCCCAACATGTCACACTTAGTACTGGCCATTTCTCAGACAGGAGCGCCTCGAGTACTGATTTTGCATCTGGAATACCATGGACAGCCAGAAAGATCAATGAACAAGTCCTTCAAGAAACAAATGAAGATCGTAAACTGATTAGATACTTTAGACGTAGACAGCCTCAATTTTTTGGGCATGTTATAAGAAGAAATTGTTTGGAGAACTTGGTGACAACTGGTAAGATCGAGGGGAACAGACCAAGGAGAAGACCTAGAAGCAAGTACCTGGATGGCTTGGCCTTGTGGCATGGTCGAGACAGAAACACGGAGCTGATCCACGACTCTGGTGATTGAGTGAGATGGCAGAACATGGCTGCCCACGTTTACCGGCATGGCACATGATGAATGGATGGAGCTCCAGTTCACTGTTTGTGATAGGTGCCTCCATGACCTCATGTAGTATGTCATTCTGTCCTGTATGCTGCCATTTCTCTCGAATCTCTTTGCAATGGAGTTGGCGTGGATTAAAGTACCAGGCAGTGCAGGTGACCTAGAGTCTTGCACATTTCAGTGACAGAGGTGAAGATCGAGTGGACTATGAACCACTCTGCCAAAGCGAAGATCAAGCACGGACTACAGGTCCGTGAGAGATCATTAACGTCTGGACCGCGTTCGAGGTCGGACTGTGAATGGCACATGGCAGAAGTCCATCTAGCCGCTACGTTTGTACAGATTGAGCGTTTGTGACTTTGTAGACGAATGTCGACGTCAGTGATTGTTCAAGCGACAGATATACAAGATAGAGATCGAATGCAAGTATTGTTGTTTTAGTGACATTTATATGACATGTGTTTCAAAAGCAAGACAGAATACACCGTGTGAAAACAGATGCAGCTTTCGTGTTATGAAGAAGTTATTGTTAACGTAGTGTTGACTGTTATGTGATATATACGTGGTGATTTAGAGAAGGTAGAAAGAGTATTACTACCAATCAACTCCAGGGCAAATAAGAACAACAATAGAACATGAATATTACATATACCCTATCTACCTGGAGACAGTAGAGTATGTCAACAGTTAAAGGTGCCCTTAATTCGTTAGCAACTGAATAACATCGTTTCATCTATCGGCAACACAGAATAGTTCAGTGGCAGTAGAATTGCCAGTCGTAATCCATCCAACAATAACTTATTGCCGACTCATGTGTGACTCATTTCGCTCCATGTCAATACAGTGCGCTCATGTGAGCACCTCACACATGTCAACATGCCATCTGAATACCTATCCCGCTCATGTCACTCTCGTTGTTTCTCTTGACTCTAGACTAATTTCAATATTGTTATCTTGTGCGAATGAGTCCGCAAAATGGTCAGCTGCTTGCTTTCCTTTTAAAATATTTCCGTCTTTATGAATTGCAATTTTTGAGTTTCTTCCTTTGCCCTCATCGTTAACTTGTTTTTTATTAGCTTCCACAACTGGGTCCTTTGAAATTTGGCTTTTGCGTGCTGGTATTTATTGTGGTCGTGAGGGCTGGTCTGGTTCGCAAGGTCAGTCCCGCGTCTAGCTTTCGTTGTCTCGGGTGGCTGTGTAAGGTGCACCAATATGGGATCTGTGGTATAATAAAACGTCCTTACCCTTTCTTATTTATGGACTCCCTTAAAAATAAACAAACCCTTACAATTACTGTTTAAGTAACTTACTTAATGCAGGAGAAAATAAAACAGCGATAGACTGACCGTGGCACAGCTAAATTTATTTTGGCTTGTTTTCTCTCCCGTATCTGGCCAATCCTGGCGAGGGGGAAAACAAAGACTGAAGCGGCCATTTCTAGTCAAGAGAACACACAAGAAAGTCGACCTTTCCCTTCGGGGAGAAGGTAGTTTGCCTTAAAAACATGATTCTATTCAAGCTGACTAAGAGAAGCAGGTGGTGGTTGAATTTGGTGGGACTATATCACTAACACTGGATCCTGGGTCAACAGCCATAAAGTGAATGTCCAAACCATAGTCTGGATCTAGCAATACCTCAATGTTTACTGCGGCGCTCAATAGCTCCATAGCGAGCAACAGAAAAGTTGAAGATAACTGATTGGGTGAGTGATTAAGTCCTATTTTCGTAGGAAGATCCAGGATGGACTTCAAGATCTAATAATCTACAAAGATGAAGATCAACAAAGTAACTGACAACAGTGACTCGTCAGTTATACGTTTGAGAAGTATCATCTATGGCCTCATCATTCAACAAAATCAGTGAAACTATGGGACAATCCTTCTACAAGTTATTAAAACTAACAACAGTGAGTAATCTTCAACTGTTGGTTGGATTACCAAGTTAATATCCACAATGGATAAGTCTTCGAAAGAACAATCTCACAGCTGCAAAAGTCAAACATAAGGTTCCAGCCATGCAACACCAAGTTCTAGCTATGAACACCAACTCAAACAAATGGGAAGAAGACATTGAACCAATACAACCAAGGTGCCAACTGAAAACCATACCTACACCAGATTACCTCAAGGTTCCCAAACCTGAACACATAAAAAAAAGACCATATGAAAGCAGCTAGCGGAGTAAATGCCTCTACGCCTGCAACCACAGGAATCACCCTGATGGCTTGCAACCCTGGATATGTGGTGGAGTCAATATTCTTCAGTTCCATGCCTGCAGCAGAATCCTGGAATTAATTCCAGATGAACCAAATGAATAACAAGCAGAATTGTATGTCTACACTGAAAGTAAATAATGAATCAGAACTCTGTGCTGGTCCCATGTCAGCCTAAATGCCAATAACGGTGGAATAGGTTATAGACTGATGACTAGGTGGGTGAAAAATCTGTGGGAACAAAATTGAGATTCGGATATTATAAGCCGAGACGCTGAAAGGTAGGCATCCTTTTCATCAGATATGGTGATATAGGGAAGAACCTTAGTCCAAGACCAAAGATGCATCTCCTGAAGGTATGACCAACCCAGGCCTCAATTTCACACTGACACCGAGCCGTTCGCAAAGAAGATTCTTGAATTCAGCTCCACGGAGGAGAAATGTGGTGAATTTATTTCATAAGGATTATAAGTTGTTCCGCAACAAACTTCAGTGGACATTAAACATGACTGTGAGTATTTATTGCTGTCACGGATAAATATGGACATTAACTGCTTTGCACTGGAGAAGAATACCCATCCGCAATGCCTAAATGAACACTATAATTAATTAATTTAATTATTAGTATCAACTGCTTTCATGTGTGTGTTTTTTTCTTCTATGACATATAAAGAGTGTTAGTGTGTAATGAGGTATAACCAATGATGGTTAAGGTAAATAGTATTTTGACATCAACTCATTATTTTTAAATATGATAATTGTACATGGTGTCAGAAACAAAAATATATATGTTGGGTTTCTGCACCTAGACCAATGTGATTTTATCTAGGTACAATGAGTCGAGTAAGCAGAACCAATTTGTGGTTGTTGTGTTGTTTGTAATAACCGGGTTTTTTTCTGGGGTCACTGGGTACTATGTTGTAATACTGCACATTATTCCCATGCCTGTCTGAAAATGCATAGTGTTTATTACACCTATATATATGTAACTGCAGATCTTGAGTTAATACCTGAACTGTTTGTCCAAAAGTGTTGTGTACATCAAGTAAATGTGGTGTCTAACCAGTGGTTGTCTATATGTTGTGAGCAATCAATATCCTTCTAGCACCATAGATAATGTAAAGGGTGATGAAGTGGGAAGGGAAACCTACACACAGATGCCATTGTTTCAAGGATTGAGCTCTTTCTTCCTGGGATTTGTGGTAAATATCCCTGATCACCCTGCATTCTTACCAGTGACCAGAGAATCAATAATACCCCCTAGATATTTTAACGAATTATTCTCAGGAATTAAAATCCATATCCCACATATGTGGGCAACGTCCGGGATTTTAAAACTCATGGTAAACATCACAAATGGTGTATTATTGTGGGTAGATGAATTCAGGGAAAACCTCTTCGCAGGTAAACCAAGTCACTTCAGAATGTTATAGTGTTAGTAACAGACCTAATCACTCATTAGTATGAGCTGAGTCAAGTGTTATATGAACCCATAATGGCTCAGATAAATATAGGTTTTTTTTTGGTACAAAACTGTTCACAGGTAATATCTTGATTCTGGCAGATGCATCAGGTAGTTGGTTGTTGGATATGAGATTTTTTTTAAAACTCATATTTTATATCTTATTGATGGGAAACTCAGTAATGAACCTCCAGTAGTAAGGTCTCTGGGATGGTAAACTCACATAAGATAGGTAATTCAGTGAATGTTTAGAATTCATAGTCATTCCCATTTGATGTTTGAGGTATGGTTCTGCTACTCTGGTATTCTCTTTAAATGGTTTAAAAGTGGTGTACTCATGAACACACTACTATATTATGTATCCATAAGGTTTATGTTCCTACATATGAATCATGTGTTAATTAATTATTTTGTCATTAATTGTCATTGTATTTTCATGCTTGATCTGCTTGTATAATTCATGTAATATTGAAAAGTTACCAAGGCAGCAGAAAGTGATAGACAATTTTATAGATAATTAGGACAGATAAGTTAAAAATCCAATAAATTTTTTTTTTAAGGGAAGAATTTAATCAACAAATGATGATTCAGTAGGAAAGTAAATAATACCTGAGAGATGAATTAAACCAGAGGAAAATAGCAGTAACTAAAGTAAATGAACTAAGGTTAAGGCCTAAACCACCACTTGCAAAAATGTAGACATAGTTAATGGAAGGGAAGGAATATTGTAAGAATTTGCAGTATTTAGGGGCACCCTAATTTACTCCTTTTTTTCATAGGACATAACATGTTCTACAACACCGGTAGTAAAGTAAAGTGAATAACTGATGGATACTTAGGAAGAAAAGCCATACCGACACTTATTCTACTCCACCGGTGATATGAGTAGTTATTACTAACTAACTCAGATGTCCCATATGTTAATGAGGGTCAAAACCAAAATATTCACCTGGTGATGTAAGTGAAACTGATCAACTCACTTACTGATCCAACAGAATATAAGGTATTTCTTTAAATTATCCACCCCGATTCCATTATTAATGGTAGCGGAAACAGACCGTATAGGTATGTAAAAGGTATAATTAAAGAATTAACTTAAGAAATTGGAATTTCAAATAAACTTCAGGAGATACCGGAAAAAATATGTGCCAATCTCTAGTAAGAGACTGAACATTTCAGATATTGGCTCCTTAACTTTGAAATTTACAGTTTAACCTCATTAAGTGAAATGTTCACTATGAGTAGTCCTCATCAAAAAGAGGAGTGAAACAGCTTTTAGTTAGCGATTAGCTTACGTAAAGTTATTTCAATAATTGCCTAACTAACATTAATATTCTCATAAGGGAAGAATTAAGAAGGGAAAAAAATAAGTGGTACAATAGAGGCGCGCGACTCAATTGTATTTTCTTTAAAACTAACCGAGTAACTAAATTCTAGATAATGCTCGAAGCCTACTAAAAGGTAGATTAATCAGAAATCAGTCGCAAGACGAAACAGATTTCTACATCTCAGTTCTGACTAGGATTATATGCCAGCATTAAATATGTGAAAGCAGATCCAGACTAACAGAGATTAGCTTAAATAACTGATACGAATCAGTAAAAGCAACAATTAAATAAACAACTCTTGAAATAGATGCTGTTTATAAATAGGACGAACTCCTTGACGTGAAGACAGGGGAAACGCCTAAAACTTATACAGTGAACCCATGCTAGAAAAATGGAATATAGCTGTGTAAAAACCAAGCAAATTGGAGCATATAGCTGAAGAATTGCTTGATATTTACTAGATTAGGAATTTCAATCAGGAATCCAGCTAGTAAATTATATAACGGTTCAAAGATAGACCTTAGTCAATCTAAATAAATCCAGAGTTTCCACGTATTAAACGGATGGAAAACAAAACTGGAGAGAAACATTAAGAGTACCTTACCTGTTATCTTGAGGACACAACTCAGGAGACGCCAGTATGAGAGGGATATACAGATGTAATAGTAATTTTACTAAAGACTAGTAATCCGCATCCATAACTGGAAAGTGAACCAGCAACTTGATTGTCTGGAAGACTATCAAAGGAATCACAAAAAGGGGCTTTTAACTTCTCACTGAACTGATTATATATGGTAGGAGACAATACGTCTGAACCTACATAACAATGTATGTTGCTAAGTTGAAAATAGTCTAAAACCTGGAGGGAGGCAGACGACGATCAATGTACGCCAAGCGACGCAAAATTGTTCGTAATTCAACACCAAAAGCAACAAATACAGAGTGAAACTCAAACACATCAGCTTAGAATTACTAATAAGGATTCTAGCGTAAAATAGATCTCGATTAGAAGGAATAGCAGAGAAAGTAAGCTAAGAATTACTTCATTTCTGATAGATTCATGTTCCCCGTAATATTCGGTTCAGAACGGAAATCTAGAAATGTTGGACCTTGTTTACATGTTAGACGAGATTCTCCGGGAAAACCCGCAAGAGAAAGGGACACCACTCTAATCAGTAGTTATCAAAACTGATCGGAAAATCCCATAACTCGACTAAATACCCAAACACATGATGTGTTGGATGAAAATGTATACAACAGGAACCATATTTAGCTTCCTTTAAATATCAGATCTATAGTTAAAACAAACGTCTAACTTACAGGGAGACGGGCGAGTTTAATATACTATCAGTAGACGCAGAATTAACGGTCGGTTTTAACATAATCTCAAGATTGATAATCTAATGAGAGAGAAATCAAGCTTAATGATGATATCTCAATTGCTTCAAAAAGTCGGTTTGATGCAGACAAACCAGTACTGGAAAGTAACAAATTATCAGATAAACACTCATATTTCAAACAATAGCTGACAACAGTGGAGAGGGTGCTACACTCTTTCACTAAAAGAGAAATAATCCATTAGGGTTATGCCAGTTGTCGTGACTAGAAGAAAATGGGCGTGGCTCTGGTAGATTTTAATATAGGAAAGAAAGGTAGTAGTAAAGTAATAAGGGATGGATACTAGGGGAGTCAATGTAAAGACGGAAATTGTAGAGTACTACTCGACCATTTAATTTCTGAAAGAAATAAATGTCTTAAATTGGGGAGGCGTGTGGTATAATAAAACGTCCTTACCCTTTCCTATTTATGGACTCCCTTAAAAATAAACAAACCCTTACAATTACTGTTTAAGTAACTTACTTAATGCAGGAGAAAATAAAACAGCGATAGACTGACCGTGGCACAGCTAAATTTATTTTGGCTTGTTTTCTCTCCCGTATCTGGCCAATCCTGGCGAGGGGGAAAACAAAGACTGAAGCGGCCATTTCTAGTCAAGAGAACACACAAGAAAGTCGACCTTTCCCTTCGGGGAGAAGGTAGTTTGCCTTAAAAACATGATTCTATTCAAGCTATTGAAGAGAAGCAGGTGGTGGTTGAATTTGGTGGGACTATATCACTAACACTGGATCCTGGGTCAACAGCCATAAAGTGAATGTCCAAACCATAGTCTGGATCTAGCAATACCTCAATGTTTACTGCGGCGCTCAATAGCTCCATAGCGAGCAACAGAAAAGTTGAAGATAACTGATTGGGTGAGTGATTAAGTCCTATTTTCGTAGGAAGATCCAGGATGGACTTCAAGATCTAATAATCTACAAAGATGAAGATCAACAAAGTAACTGACAACAGTGACTCGTCAGTTATACGTTTGAGAAGTATCATCTATGGCCTCATCATTCAACAAAATCAGTGAAACTATGGGACAATCCTTCTACAAGTTATTAAAACTAACAACAGTGAGTAATCTTCAACTGTTGGTTGGATTACCAAGTTAATATCCACAATGGATAAGTCTTCGAAAGAACATCTCACAGCTGCAAAAGTCAAACATAAGGTTCCAGCCATGCAACACCAAGTTCTAGCTATGAACACCAACTCAAACAAATGGGAAGAAGACATTGAACCAATACAACCAAGGTGCCAACTGAAAACCATACCTACACCAGATTACCTCAAGGTTCCCAAACCTGAACACATAAAAAAAAGACCATATGAAAGCAGCTAGCGGAGTAAATGCCTCTACGCCTGCAACCACAGGAATCACCTGATGGCTTGCAACCCTGGATATGTGGTGGAGTCAATATTCTTCAGTTCCATGCCTGCAGCAGAATCCTGGAATTAATTCCAGATGAACCAAATGAATAACAAGCAGAATTGTATGTCTACACTGAAAGTAAATAATGAATCAGAACTCTGTGCTGGTCCCATGTCAGCCTAAATGCCAATAACGGTGGAATAGGTTATAGACTGATGACTAGGTGGGTGAAAAATCTGTGGGAACAAAATTGAGATTCGGATATTATAAGCCGAGACGCTGAAAGGTAGGCATCCTTTTCATCAGATATGGTGATATAGGGAAGAACCTTAGTCCAAGACCAAAGATGCATCTCCTGAAGGTATGACCAACCCAGGCCTCAATTTCACACTGACACCGAGCCGTTCGCAAAGAAGATTCTTGAATTCAGCTCCACGGAGGAGAAATGTGGTGAATTTATTTCATAAGGATTATAAGTTGTTCCGCAACAAACTTCAGTGGACATTAAACATGACTGTGAGTATTTATTGCTGTCACGGATAAATATGGACATTAACTGCTTTGCACTGGAGAAGAATACCCATCCGCAATGCCTAAATGAACACTATAATTAATTAATTTAATTATTAGTATCAACTGTTTTCATGTGTGTGTTTTTTTCTTCTATGACATATAAAGAGTGTTAGTGTATGAGGTATAACCAATGATGGTTAAGGTAAATAGTATTTTGACATCAACTCATTATTTTTAAATATGATAATTGTACATGGTGTCAGAAACAAAATATATATGTTGGGTTTCTGCACCTAGACCAATGTGATTTTATCTAGGTACAATGAGTCGAAGTAAGCAGAACCAATTTGTGGTTGTTGTGTTGTTTGTAATAACCTGGTTTTTTTTCTGGGGTCACTGGGTACTATGTTGTAATACTGCACATTATTCCCATGCCTGTCTGAAAATGCATAGTGTTTATTACACCTATATATATGTAACTGCAGATCTTGAGTTAATACCTGAACTGTTTGTCCAAAAGTGTTGTGTACATCAAGTAAATGTGGTGTCCAACCAGTGGTTGTTTATATGTTGTGAGCAATCAATATCCTTCTAGCACCATAAATAATGTAAAGGGTGATGAAGTGGGAAGGGAAACCTACACACAGATGCCATTGTTTCAAGGATTGAGCTCTTTCTTCCTGGGATTTGTGGTAACTATCCCTGATCACCCTGCATTCTTACCAGTGACCAGAGAATCAATAATACCCCCTAGACATTTTAACGAATTATTCTCAGGAATTAAAATCCACATCCCACAGGATCTTCCCAGCCAACGCAAGTTAGCGAGGCAGGCGTTTCGAGAATGTAACCGTATTGTGCAGCCAGGGTCGTGGTTTGAGCGGGCAAAAGAGCAAATTAGTACGACCGTTCGACAAAGTCTCGATAAGCGTCCACACTCTCTCTCTCTCTCTCTCTCTCTCTCTGTCTCTGTCTCTCTCTGTCTCTCTCTCTCGATGAGTAGTGATCCTGCAGTCAGTAAGCTGGTATAGCTTTTCGGTCAGTCCTGCCGGCGTAGCTTGAAAGCTCGTCGGTAGGCGTCAAGTGGTTTTGCATGTATCACCTTGTACCGTGAGGGCGCGCTTTAGCGATGCTACTCTTGGCCTGCATGTGCATGAATAGTCCGTCTGTCCGATAGATATCTGGTTGATCCTGCAGTAGTCATATGCTTTGTGAACTAATGAGGCTCAGCCGTAAATCAGGAGATTTGTTTGCAATTTAGACAGGCAATATCTTATGTGGGCAGAATCTCGTTGGCCGCAAGTGTGTGTGGTCTGTTCTGGCGGTCAGTCTGTCTATCCGATTGATATCTGGTTGATCCTATCAGTATTCATACGCATGTCGCTTGTCACTACCCGTCTTAAAGCTGAAAATTAAAGGAATTGACGGAAGGGCCGTTTGCACGAGGCTCTAGGCTCCATTTGTTGTTGAGAGCCAATATATACAGGGATAACTGGCCTGTGGCAGCCTAACGTCCACTGCATCTGTGTCAATCTCCAGTCGTCTTGCCATGCTCACCATTGGAACCAGATCGACGCAGACGAGAGAGTGAAGTCGACGGAGTTGCGCAACCACTTCCTCACTATAATCCAAACTAAAGCGCAAGTCATTCGTTCTTCATCAAATCAAAAGATGCAATGAATGAATGGTCCTCATCATTCGTGATGGACGAACATCCATTTAATGTGGTGCTCTTGGCTGGGGTTGGCCTCTGCTTGCCGTCTACACACTTCCACAACATTATGCAATTGTTCCAGTTCTCTACTCCAGTATGGTTTATAATGTTTACTGGCTCCTCTTGGTACTGTTTCTCGTGCTGCCTTTAGTATGCGTTTCCCAATCTCTTCAACTACTTTATGCCCTTCTCAGTGTTCAGGTGTCTAACCAGTATGCCGGTGCGTTGTTTGTACATTGCCCAGTATGCTTTTTTTGTAGTTCCACCTTCAGAGAGTGCTGCTTCCACTTACAATCTAATTTTCTACAATTAGAAAGACTGGCCGATGGTCACTGCCACCTAGCTGTTTCCCAACAATTCGTTTAATATTCCACCACAGGTCTGGTGTTTGAAAAGCCAGGTCAGGTGTAGTTGTAGTGTGCCATGATCTCGAGTAGAAGGTATGTGGGTCAGACGGCTTGTTAATCAAGATGAATCTATTCTCATCCTGCCAGTCTTCCAGTCTCTCTCCTCTCTGGTCCATGTGATCATATCCCCCAGCTCTGTGAGTGACTGTTAAAATCACCACACACAATCATTTTTTTTCTAATAAGGGTATAGTGTCCAGTGCCTGTGGGCAGTCATTTGGACAGTAGTAATTGATCAGGTGACGGTTTGTATTGTCTGTCATAAGTTTAAGTGTCTGATACTCAGCCCCATCCATGTAAACTTCAATTTGGGAAGCAGTGATGCTATTTTTAACAAGGGTCAGTATCCCACCCTTTCGCCTGTCTTTTTGGTCAGATCGGTAACACTGGTAGCCTCTGATTTTTAAGGCTATATTCTCGTTTACGTGAGTTTCTTGCAAGCAACAAACGCTTACATTTTCTTGGGCCAAGATGTTTTCTAGTTCTTTTTTTTTTTTTTTTTTTGACACCCTCCGCATTCCAGTGCATTATTTTAAGTCTTTTAGCAGTTGTCGACGTATTTCTTTGCGGATTGCGTGACAGCCTGATTTCTGTGGTGCGCCTCCTGGCTGGCTGCCTCCGTCTTCAGCACCTTTCCTTTGCTAGAGTAGACTGTGGTCTTACTCGACAAACGAAGTATGGCAATATCGGCCTATCAAGAGAGTTTATGAGACAGGGATGTGTAATGTCTCCAGATCCCTTTCCCCGCCGATGGCCACGTCATAGTATCATGAAGTATTTTCCTTTTATTAGAATTGCAAACCTATAAACTTTACTTGGAAATTGATGGGTGCCGCCATTAGTAACGTGACGTAAACAGGCTATCCCCGATTGCAACGCAATATCGATACATACATCTGATCAAGAGAACAGGCCAGTAAAGCCGATTATACACATTCCAGATCCCAAACGGAAACACCCACATATTGATGTATCAGAAATGGAAAACTTTAACATTGGCAAATCATCCCTTCATCGCGAAAACTGTATCAATGTTACTTGAAAAATACTCAATTCACGGGTGCCGTCATTTGCGCCGTTAAAGGCGAATTCAATCAAGAAATCAAAAATCTACATAAGAACATCCCTGATGACTACTCAAACGTAGATAAGGAATGGACAATTTTCAAGGCTGCCATGCTCGACACACTGGAAAATAAATGCAGAACACAACATTAGACAAAAGATTAAGAACAGCTTGGTGGAACATCGAAGTTAAAGATAGCATATTCAAAAAGAAGGTAGCGTTCAAAAAATGGCTCACAACTAAATCTGAACAAGACTTTTGTTACTTATACAATAGCACGACGAAATGCCAAACGAACTATTAGAGCAGTGGTTCTCAACCTTTTTTGGCCCATTCCCCCCTTCACCATATTTTTAGGACGTCGTTCCCCCCCCCCCTCACCATAATTTTAGAATGTCATCCCCCCCCCCCCCCCTTTCGTATTTCCTCCCTAAAAATTCCCCCCTGCCCCTACACAATATACTAATAATTGAAGCTAAATTTAATAGCACATACTAAAACAAGTCTAGATATCTACATAAAACGTGATTTGCGGATCTACTTACGTTATAAAATGAATTTCAGAAAGGTGATACGTACAGAACCGTAAAGTATGAAGGGAAAAACAATATCAAGTAATCGGTTCTTGTATTAATGCGATCTTGAAATAATCTTCATTCCCCCCTGGAAACCCCAAAATTCCCCCCTTGGGGGGAATTCCCCACCGGTTGAGAACCACTGTATTAGAGCATCTAAAGATGAATCCTGGAGAATATACAGTGAACAAGGTCCCCGGTGCAGATAACATCACTTCAGAAATGATTAAAGCTTTAGAAGATATTGGACTAGAGCAAGTCACCAGACTGATTAACACATTATATGATACTGGAGATATATCTCCTGAATTATGTAACTCTATATTTATTGCAATCCCACAGAAATCAGGAACCTTGGAATGTGATCAACATAGAACAATTAGTATAATGAGTCACATCACAAAGATTTTGCTAAGAATTACCATGAAAAGAGTGAGGAAGAAGATACAACCTGAAATAGGGGAAGAATAATGTGGGTTTGTAGAAGGAAAGGGTACAGTAAATGCTGTGTATATGCTGCGAACAGTTATTGAACGTGCTATAGAAGTAAACAAGGATATACATCTTTGCTTTATTGACTATACAAAGGCTTTTGGTAGAGTTAGACATGTCAACATGGTTGATATGCTTGCAGATCTACAAATTGATGGGAAAGACATTAGACTTATAAAAAACATATATTGGAAACAACAAGCTGCAATAAGGATTGATAATGAAGTTGGACAGTATCAGCCAATTAAGAGAGGTGTTAGGCAGGGATGTGTGATGTCTCCAGATCTTTTTTCCCTATACAGTGAAAATATTTTCAGATATGTAGAGGATATAAATGGAATCAGCATTGGAGGACGAAACATTAATAACATTAGATGTGCAGATGATACAGTATTAATTGCAGACAATGCGCAGGACCTGCAACAATTAGTAGATGCGGTTGTTGTACACAGTGAGCAACTGGGGTTAGAATTAAATTGTAAAAAGACTCAGGTTATGGTCGTCACTAGGAAGGAAGAAGTGCCACAATGTAATATACAAGTAAATGGAAATATTCTTCAACAAGTGAATCGGTACAATTATCTTGGAACAGTCATAACATCTGATGGGAGATGCCTTGAAGAGATTAGAACAAGAATCGCCATGGCGAAAGTAGCCTTTAGCAAGATGAAAAACATTCTGACCAATAAAATGATGTCAATTGAAAGAGAAAAAGAGTGTTGAGGGGATACATAGAGCCTGTTCTTTTGTATGGATGTGAAACTTGGACAATGAGCAGTCAAGCTGAAAAACATCTGATGGCTGCAGAAATGTGGTTTCTGAGGAAAATGCAAAGAATATCATGGACAGACAGAAAAACCAATGACCAAGTACTACAGGAGACAAATGAACATCGTAAACTGATTAGAGAAATTAGATTGTAGACAATCAAAATTTTTGGACATGTTATGAGAAGAAATGGATTGGAGAACTTGGTGACAACTGGCAAGATCGAAGGGAACAGACCAAGAGGAAGACCGAGAGGAAAATACCTGGATGGCTTGGCCACATGGCATGGACGAGACAGGAACACTGAGCTGATCCACGACTCTGGCGATCGAGTGAAATGGCGAGTCATGACCGCCCACGCTTTCCGGCATGGCACATGATTGATTGATTGATACGGTGAACAGAAGGCGACTCTTAGCAGACTACCCAAGCGAATTTTATAAACGTATCAATACAATGAGAAACAGAGATGTATGCTACAATCCAACCGCCATCATAAACAGCAAAAGAGGTATACTTTCAAGAACTATTTAACCCCACACATAACATAGAAAACCCCACATTTGTGCCTAAAAGCCACGGACAACAAGAACCAAATTTCATATCTGCAGAAGTCAAAACAGTTATACAGAAAAGTCCTAAAAGCAAATCACCGGGTCCAGATGGAATAACCACAGAAGCTATTCAGGCCTGTGGGAAAACAGAAGTTAAATGGCTAACCAGTCTTTTTAATATAGCATGGGAAAAAAGAAAAGTCCCAGACGATTGGCAACAGGCAATAATAATACCAATGTGGAAAAAGAAAGGCAACATGAGAGAGTGCGAAACATACAAAGGTATATAACTCCTGAGCCATACAGGGAACATGTAGACAAAACTGTAGGAACAAAGAACTAGACCCATAGTTGAACAACAGTTAAGCAAAGTACAATTTGGTTTTCAGAAAGGTAAATGTTGCACTGATGCACTATTTACACTTAGACAAATATGTGAAAAAACTATCGAATATAGTGACCAGCAGATTATTGTGTTTGTAGATCAGGAAAAGGCTTTCGATAGAGCAGACAGATACAAATTATGGACCATCCTTGAAGACTATGCGATACAAGGGCAATTGCTAGAAAACATCATAGCCATGTACCACTCGAGCCGAAGTGCAGTAAGAACACAAGAAGGTATATCAGATATGTTCACAGTCAATACAGGAGTGAGAGAGGGATGAGTGCTCTCTCCTATGCTATTTAATATCTACATGGACAGAATATCCAAAGAAGCAAGTCTTGACATAACAGATACAGAAAATTGTGAACTCTTTACTCCAGATGAAACAACTGACCCACAAGGAATAAATAAACTTCTACTTGCAGATGATCAATGCCTGGTTTACAGCGATGGAGGCAGACTACAAAATCATATTACTAATCTGAGTTCAACGTGCAGCAGATACAATATGAGTATAAATACAGCCGAAACCGAAGTAATGCAATTTAGCAGATCGCCGGGCCCACTAAGTATACAGATAAATAACACAACTCTGAAATAAGTTAAAGAATTCAAATATCTTGGAAGTATGATCACAGAGGATGGCAGATTGGAGAGAGAAATCGAAATCACATGTCAAAAACTAGTGCACTTACATATCAACTATCACCCTTACTGAAACATCCAAATATACCCATGTCCGCAAAACGACAGATAATAAACAGCATATTCACACCAACCCTATGCTACCAATCTCAGACTTGGACTTTATCAACATCACCCTTTCGCAAAATCAACACCTGCGAGATGAGATGCATGAGGAGAGCTGCCAACTTAACAATCCGAGACCGAGCATGAAATGCTGTTATCAGACAGACTGTGGGATCAACACCTTGTGCCACATTTATTGAAAGACAGAAGATCAAGTGGTTTGGTCATGTCGTTAGAATTCAACCCCAACAACTACCATCACTGGCCTTATATCAAAGATCATCTGCGACGAGACCAATAGGACGCCCAAGAAGAAAATAGATTGACGACATCAAAGACATTGTACAATCACACAGAATGACACTATCCAGTGCCTCCCATCGGGCGCGGGAGCGCAAATTATTCCTCCCCATGTAAGACTGAAGGTCCGTATTATTCGCCCTGGGGCGTATTGAGCATTGTGTAAATAAAGTAAAGTTAGCTGCAAATCCTTTATAGGACATCGCAGTCAATCCCAGCATTTTTTGTCTACTTGTGATTTCTTGGCAAGTTTAGGTTCAGTAGTTTGCCATTGATTTCTGAAATAAAGTAAAGGACTCCTTTACATGATTTAAGGCGCAGTGGGTACATGGTGCTAGTTCCATCTCTATAGACCAATCGGCACTCGGTGGGTGATGTGGTCAACACCACGCCGGTCTCTTTTACTTCTCATGCCATTTCCTTGTATCAATTTTAGCCTGGACCGATCAGGGAGCACAGGTCAATTAAATAGGATATGCGAACACATGACCACTGAGTCGGTAGAAAAGTGTACTAGCCAGTACGCAACCGCGGATCTCGATTTAACTCGGTAATTAGCATACTTCCGGGGTTCTCACACTAAGAAACTATGGGGCGATAACGCTACGTAAATATATTTTCCTTGTTGTTAATTCATTGTCTTTAAAAATTACCGGAGAATTTGAGAAATGCCAACATGGTCTCATAACACGTTGAAGAGCAAATTCCAGCTGAGTCTCCGCGCTGTAGATGAGAGCAAAACATAACACTGTGAAGAACTTGCAGTATCCACGGGGATAAATGGATACCCATGGGCTTGTCTTTGCTGTTAAAAAGAGTACCATGGAGCATGGTACCCAGTTACCCTGGCAACTTTAAACGCTGCCAAAGGCCGAAGACGAAGACAAACCACTTGGTTATGGAAAGCAAGGGAAACTATCTCATTACTAATCCCAAGACAATCGAAAACTTAAACTGCCGACAGAACTAAATGTCAGAAGATAAACGGGACAATCGAAATAACTAAATATAATAAGTTATCAGAAGATAAACGGGACAATCGAAATAACTAAATATAATAAGTTACACTAGGCCATTGAAAGAATAAATTTCAGAAAACACACAGGACAATGGAAATAACTAAATATCAGAAGACACACAGGACAACGGAAAGAACTGAATATCAGAAGACATAAAGGCAAGTGAATTAACTAAATATCATAAAACACACAGGACAATAGAACGAACTAAATATCAGAAGATACATTAGACTGTGAGAGGAAATAAGTATCAGAAAACACACTAAAGTAATGTAAGTGGATATCAAACTAGACCATCGAAATACTAAATACCAGAAGACACACCAGACCACTGAAATAACTAAATAGGAGAAAACACACTAGACCACTGAAATAACTAAATATTAGAAGACACACCAAAGAAATCGAAAGGGAACACACACTAGGCAACAGACGAAAGTAGGAAACCTAAGACACACAAGGCAAATGAATGGAGTATTTGTCAAAAGACACATTGTACATTAAAATATAAATAGTTACGAGAAGGCACAGCAGTCAAGTGAAAATCAGACAACAGAAGTGAAAGCGTGCAAGAGAAAGAAGTGATTATAAAGTACTGTAGTTAAAGTTAGTTGCATATCCTTTACAAGATATGTCACAGTCAATTCTAGCATTTTGTGCTGTTTGTGATCTCTTGGCAAGTTTACGTTCAGTAGCCTGCCATTGCTTTCTGAACGATCGACATCCATAGCATTGTGTAAAACACTAACGCAAGGTTGGTCTGATGCCAAATCGCCCGCAGATGTGTTTTGAACGCGGTATGCGTGATCACGAACTGCGTCTGTAAACCTTTCGCCAAGGAGCAGACATGTACTCTAGACTATTGCTATATTCATCAATATTGGCGATTTAAACAAGGATGTTCGTTTTAACCAAAAAAAAAAAAAAAGTTAGTTGTATGTCCTCTACAGGACGTCGCAAATCAACCCCAGCATCTGTACTGTTTGTAATTTACAAGGCAAGTTGACGTTTAGTAATTTGCCATTCAATAAACAAAATTATGTAATTTATTTCTTGTGCTGAGGTTAACGTAAGTGCGAAAATGACTTCATACTAATAAAAACTGATGAGATTGTTGATTTTAATATAAAGAATTAAAATGACTGAGTGGATATGAAAACTAGTTTAATGTCTTAAATATTCACACGGGTTACTAAAACAAGCATACAGTTATAAAAAAAAAGCACTTTCACACAATGTGCTTTCACTTTATAGATGGCGATGAGAATATTTCAGCATTATCACTTTCTAAGCAACATTTTCGTACATTCCATTTCTCAGTTCTTCGATAAATGATATTCCATCAGAGCTGCCCACAAGGCATAAAAATATTAGTTCCCTTTATTTTCTCTAGACATACGTTCTGTTTCCATAGACATGTCTTTTGTTTTCTAGACATACCTACTGTTTCTCTAGACACCCTCTCTTTCTCTAGATATACCTTTTGTTTTTCTAAACCTACCTTCTGTTTCTCTAGACATTCTGGACAGGTTTCATCTGAATTCTATATGTTTTCTCATATTCGCAATGGGGCACAAGTAAAGCGTACACTTTATTATATTCTTATATTCAACAGAAAGTATATATGCCCATAAAGAAAGAAAAAACAATACTCCACACACATTAATGGTCTATGAATACACTTGTCTGATCGTTTCATTCATGAACTTATCCAACAAGGAATCAGTGAACGGAATGATGAACGGCAGACTCATCAGAGAGACCAAAGCTGGAGTCCACTGTCTCGCAGACCCGGCAAATGTCTTGGCTTTCAAACCCTAAAGGGAAAGCATATAACTTATTAATTCCTTTTCATAACGCATTCAGTTAACACGAAAGTGTATTCAATTATAACATTACAGCAAAGTAAATTAATTGAACATAACATGCAGTAGTCTGGCGTATGGTACTGGGTTCGTAGAATCCTCGAGGTGTGGATCGTTTTGTGGCCCAGCGCCTAAAAGTACGCCCAAGCTTAAAACATTGGTACCATAATATTTTCTAAGAATTTAAAGGCGACCATTGAGGCACTGACCACATTCTTCATCTAGCTCCCATTAGTCTAAAAGTGTGGCCCTGGAACTACATTCCCAGTATGGAAAACGGCATGCGAGCTTTGTCTTAAAGAAACTTGGCTGAACTTAGTCCTGTATTATACGCTCAACCGGTCGTCCAGGATTATCGTGATGCTAGTAGTTAGCCAGCCATTTACGCTAGCAAGACACTAAAATGTTTTGCATATCCTTTACAGGACATCGCTGTCAACATCAGCATCTTTCAGCTGATTGTTGATTTCTTGGCAAGATTACGCTCAGTAGTTTGCCATTGCTTTCTGAGCGGCCAGCTCACATACATACCCCGTAAGTTACCGATGCGATTCGAACCACTGCTGATTACGGAGAGAAGTCGCTAACCTCTAGACCAGGAAGCCGTCTGCAAGACACTGCACACACTAATATACAATGAACATCGACAACAACTGGGCTGGCACTGAACACACAGATTGCGTTGTCCGGTCGGTTGAAGGATGTACGATAATTAATTTAATACTTGATAAAACCACGATGTATTTCAGACCTGAGCTCCCATGCCGACCCTGCCTAAAGTCCAGACCAGACCATTTCCCGTGAAGCAAAGGCGGCGGTTGTGATACTGACAACATCAATCACCCTTTGACTGCGAATAGACCTAACATATATGGGGGGTCAGCACCATATGCCCAATACGCCTAATAGCGTGACAAAGAATTATTTACTTGTTACTTGATAAGCATTAAAATAGCAACACTGAAGTTCACTTGGATCAACCATGTCCACAACCACCATTACCACCACAACCATCATCATCATTATCCTAAGGTAGCAAATTCTTTGCAGAACGTCGCTCTCTACACAAGTAGCCTGCGTCAGTTCCCTTGCCTATTGCATCTTCATGCCCGGGTGTCTTGAATGTTCTGTGTTCACTTGTGTGTAGGTAGAGTCAGCCTCTTCTTCCAGGAACCTCGCCTTTTTTCACTGGTCGTTCTGAACAACTATCACTGTTAGAGTGACTAAAGTATTTTAGTAACCTGAACACTGACGCTGTTTATGAGTCAGCTTTCTTCGAGGTTCAGGTCTTATAGATAATGTTGTTGTTCTTTTCTTCTCGAGCCACGATATTCTAAGAATTATTGTGACATATAAGTTCAGAACTAATGTTCTTCTTTAGTGATATTGCAAAGTAAGTTATATCAATAACAGGTGATAAAGAAAGAAAGAACAAGAACATAATTGTATGACCGTAGTATCAACATACATCTAGGTATATGTAATGAATGAAATCATAGTACTGCTGTTGACATGTCGGCCTTTTTTGTCCTGATCCATTTCTCAGGCACTTCGTCATTCAGTTTGAACACATTCATCTACGTAATCTAGCATTCTTACGTCGCTCTACTGTTTGCTTGACAAGTGGGGAAGTTGGGACTGTTAGAGCCACATATCGACATAGAGTTACAATCAAAACAATATTTTCCCGCAGTGAATTTTAATGACGAAGTCACAAACAATAGATTGCACGATTTATTGCCTGGCACTTATATTTTGCTGCATCTCGTCAGGTACACACTGCAGACAAGTACACACAACATAAAGTAACGTGATTAGGTAAATCCTTCATGTTGAAATGCTACATGCTGCGCGAACTGGCAGAATGGCGAGTAAGGCGATCAGCGGTGGAACTCAGCAAGGACTCAGAAGACGGTTGCGGAGGAACATGATCGCCGGCCCAACCAGACAGTACCGAGTGATCCAAGGGCTCAGCAGGCTGTGCCATTCATACTGACAGGATTGTGCAAGTACTGGGAGACTTACCACACGGAGAAGATAATTGAAGACAGACATTAATAATACGGGGAGAACGTGGACGGAGCTGCAGGGGATAGCAAAAGATGGACTGGCTTGGCCTGCGTTGCCTGAAGATCTATGATCCACCGGAGGAATGGGGAATAAAGGTCAGCAGAAGAAGGCTCAGATATGTGGTGAAGGACTAGCACACTAGAGGTGATATCGTCAGTCTATAACTGGCCGTAGCGTCTTTCAGAGGTCTCGATGCTGTTCCTGGAAACAAATATTCCTTCTCGGTGGGGAATTTCAGCTGGATCAGCCAGTCAGAAAGCCAGTGCGCTAACCGATATGCTACAACAATTTAGCAATGCAATATATGAACATTTAGTACAAAGCAATTTATAAACAGACATGTGCATACGTATTAGTGTAAACATACATGCGATTAAAGAGACGGCCACAACACAGACAGCTAGGGAATTAAATGGCCGTGGAGATTCCCGATAAGCCTAGGGCTGGAAGACTTGATGATGAGTACAACACAACATACTTGACTATAATTTAGAACAATGCAACATTGGTTTGTACTTTATAAAACTACACTGCATATGAATATTCTTTAAGAAGCCTGCCATCAATTGAATCAGTTAAATGTACCACAATATATTCTCACAGACGTCTACCGCCCTTGGAGCAATACGTTGTTATATTAATTACTTCCTTCTAGGACAATATGTTCTTAGATATATGTCACTCACGGGGATTCAAGGTAGCGCAGTGACTGGCATGCTTCGCCTACCCCGTGTAACTGAATGTCAATAAACGGACTTTTTTCTGTTTAAATTGACCTGGAATCCCAGGTCGGCCCAACCTAAAATTGGAACCAGGAAAAGTCATGGAAGCAAAGACAACACTGACCACATCATCCATCGAGTGCTATTGATCTGTAAAAATATGAGGCTAGCACCATGGACCCAGTATGTCTCAAATCGTGAAAGGATGGACTAGAGCAAAAACTTGTAGAACATTATTTTCTCAAAGTAACTGTCCATCCTCGGGATATATATATGTATCAATCATCCATACATTGAACACTATGTCCTGATATCAGTTACCCACAGTGAGGGGCGGTATGGCAGTGAGTCATGGAGTGTGAACGAATACATTAGGAAAAGTTAAGAGATAATGGAGATCTGGTTTCTGAGAAACGTGATGCGAATACATTGGATTGACAGAGTAACTAACAACGATTGATTGGAAAAGGCTAATGAAAGTAAAACAAAATAAACAATTATAAGGAGACACACAGCGTTGTTTGGTCATGTGAGGCAACCAGGACTGCAAGAGCTGTGAAGAAAAGGCAGGACAGAAACACCACTGCAGGAAATCCTCCTCCAGAAACGTCAAGCATTCCTTGCCCACATTGTCAAAGAACATTTCGAGCCAAAATAGGCCTTAACAGCCATCTTAGAGCCCACGGCTCCATATCTTCAACGCCACTGGATGAAATGAATGGTCATCATCATTCTTGACGACAAACAACATGAACAATGAGAAGAGAGGTACAGGAAGACATCATGACCACTGTAATGATCGGCGGTAGAAAAGGCAGAACCAGATCGAGAGAAATGGTGCTGGATGGACCGGGACGATGGTGTGGAGAAATGGTGCTGGGTGGACCGGGACGATGGTGTGGAGAAATGGTGCTGGATGGACCGGACGATGGTGTGGAGAAATGGTACTGGATGGACCGGGATGATGGTGTGGAGAAATGGTGCTAGATGGACCGGTACGATGGTGTGGAGAAATGGTACTGGATGGACCGGGATGATGGTGTGGAGAAATGGTGCTGGATGGACTGGGACGATGGTGTGGAGAAATGGTGCTAGATGGACCGGGACGATGGTGTGGAGAAATGGTACTGGATGGACCGGGATGATGGTGTGGAGAAATGGTGCTAGATGGACCGGGACGATGGTGTGGAGAAATGGTGCTGGATGGACCGGGATGATGGTGTGGAGAAATGGTGCTAGATGGACCGGGACGATGGTGTGGAGAAATGGTGCTGGATGGACCGGGATGATGGTGTGGAGAAATGGTGCTAGATGGACCGGGACGATGGTGTGGAGAAATGGTGCTAGATGGACCGGGACGATGGTGTGGAGAAATGGTGCTAGATGGACCGGGACGATGGTGTGGAGAAATATCATCATGTGAAATTGATCCAGAACACCTTGCGGCCGAAAGATATATTTAGATTGACGAACGCCAACGCCAGTTGACAAGGCACATTATGTGATGATAATAGTTAAAGAACCTACAAAGATTGCATAACTTGAGTTCATGTCGTATTGTGGATCACCGTGTCCGTTATTCTCCTATTCCTCCCAGTGGCAATAGCATCCAGAGTGACATAGTGATTAGTGCGGCCGCCTACCAAGTCAGTGGCCATAGGTTCAATCCTGGCAGTGGCCGATTTTTTAAGGAGAGATGCCCCTACGGCCCTAGAGTCGACCCAATCTCTTAAATTGGTAACTGGCAAATTTGAAGGGAATTGTCTAGACAGCAAAGACGAGGAATTGAACTAACCTCCTCTCTCCATGATTACGTGGTCTGGAAAGTGTGAAAGTCACACCAGTATCTGTCAAAGGACTGGCTTAATCTTGTTATTCCTTAAGAACACCTTCCTCTTGCTCTTTTGCCATTCGTGTTTTTCTAATATGATTCTGACACCAGTCGGTGGGTTTGACAGACAGCACTTACCGTACTGACAAAAGACTTGATAATGCTTGTAGTGAACACGGGTATTGCGGCAGAAGCTATCAGTTCATATGCCAAAGTGTCTACCGTCCAGATCATGATTTTCACTGGAGACTGTGTCTTCTGAACAAAGATAACAAATGTGCCATTAGCATTCTCTTCAACTCGGTGATTTGCTTGTGATATATATATATATATATATATATATATATATATATATATATATATATATATATATATATATTTGTGTGTGTGTGTGTGTGCGCGCGCGCTCGCTCGCGCATGTGTGCGTGCAAGCGCCTATATAAAGTACAGGACATTTCTGCTACCCATTTTAAACTAGCTCGATCTAGGGACCCACATCAATTTAAAAGCTCCATCACGGTGCGAATTTGACCCGATTACCGCGGATCAGCAGGCAATAGTGTTAGCCACACTGTATGTGGGAGGTGCATCATGTCCAATTCTGGCTGTTACTTGTCCATTATTGTCGGAAGAGAATCGTATTGTCATTTGTCAGCCCCAGAGAGAGTCGGTGATGGCTGATTACTGAAATCTAGATACGGAAACATTTGTTACACTTAGCGTGGAGGAATGTTGGCTGTCAATCAGAAAGAAGTTAACTATACTTTTGATTTTAGTGCGGCAAGCCTCCATATAAAATCCTCGAGTATAAATTTTTCCATGTACGACACGCTTCCGTGCAGCTTCGTTTACTCTATACTGTTCCATTAATGGCTCGCCTCATTGTAGCTTCCGCAACTCAAAACTGTTCCACAGTCGCCGTGCTAGCGCAGTGCTTCTCAACCTTTTTTGGCCTATGCACCCTGCACCATATGTTCAGAATGTCACCCCTCCCCCTTTTCTTTCGTATTTTCCCCCTATAAATTGCAGCCCCCCCCCCCCCCCCCCCTCTACTCCTGTCCCTACATAGAATACATAAAAATGGAATTTTAATTTAATAACACATACTAGAACAAGTCTAGACGTCTACATAAAAAGTGAATTGCGGGTCTACTTAGTTATAAAACGAATTTCAGTAGAGCGAGAACCGTACAGAACCGTAAATTATGGAGGAAAAAAAAACAATCGGTTCTTGTATTAACGCGATCTAGAAATAATCTTAATCCACCCCCACCCTTGGGGGGGGGGGGGGGGAATTTCCTCGCTGGTTGAGAACCACTGTGCTAGCAGAAACTTCACTACTCCAAACAGCGTGATCAGGAGCAATGCTCTCCTTGCTGTCAAAGTCACAGGCATAGTTCTTCATTTAGGTTTTCACCATGTCTTTCTATCGCATTTCGGTCCACTGCCAGCTCGATTGCCTGAGTTTAGCTCGCCATGGAACATCGTTTCGGAGCCGCTCATCTGAAATGCCAGCAACACGACCCGCAGTTCTAAGCTGTGATTTGCACTGCATTGTATGAATGCTAAACGTATCGGTTCGTAAAAGAACGTCTACATCTGTGGTATTTTTTACCATTTAATTATCAAGTTATGGTAGACGTTATGCTAACCAAAATCGTACATTTAGTTGGGAAATGCATAGTTTCTCTGAGTGAAGCGAACGTATTCTGAGACAGTGCATGACGTCGTAGGTATGCATGAGCCTGGAAGGAAGCTAAATGGTGCAATGGCTATCAAGCACTTACATAGAGGTCAGCAAGGGCGAATAGAAAAGTGCACTCCCTCTTAAACTTCTGGTGTGCTGATGTCAAGGTAGCCGGTTCAACCCCTCCACTAGTCAGTTGGACATTTAATATTGTTTTTTCGTCCTTGACTTGGCGAGGTAAATTACAAGTACTCAGAAGTCGGAGTGGGTTCGTCTGATGGTGAGGGACACTGGTAATAGAGAAAGCTCATCCACACACACAAATGAGTCCAATGCACTAGAAGTAGTAGCACGTGTATGGACTACGTCTGAGCTTAAAGCGACCGAAGGTAAAACAAAATAACTGAGATTAATGTCATACTCTACACTGGCCTAATTGTTCATATATTCTGTCACATGTACTGAGATTAATGTCATACTCTAACAGTGCATAATTGTTCATATATTCTGCAAAATGTACTGAGATAATGTCTACTCTTACACTGGCTAAATTGGTTTATATATTTCTGTCACATGTACTGAGATTAAGTCATCTTCACTGGCCTAATTTTATATATTCTCACAGTATGAGAATTAATGTCATACTCTTACACTGGCCTTAATTGTTCATATATTCTGTCACATGTACTGAGATTAATTTCATACTCTACATGGGCCTAATTGTTCCCATATATTCTGTTCAATGTACTGAGGATAATTGTCATACTCTACACTGGACCTAATGTTCATATATTATGTCACATGTACTGAGATAATGTCAGACTCTACACTGCCGGCTAATGTTCATATATTCTGTCACATTTGTCCTGAGATTAATGTCATAACTCTACACTGGCTAATTGTTCATATATTCTGTCAAATGTACTGAGATTAATGTCATACTTACACTGGCCTAATTGTTCATATATTCTGTCACATGTACTGAGATTAATGTCATACTCTACACTGGCCTAATTGTTCATATATTCTGTCACATGTACTGAGATTAATGTCATACTCTACACTGGCCTAATTGTTCATATATTCTGTCACATGTACTGAGATTAATGTCATACTCTACACTGGCCTAATTGTTCATATATTCTGTCACATGTACTGAGATTAATGTCATACTCTACACTGGCCTAATTGTTCATATATTCTGTCACATGTACTGAAGATTAATGTCATACTCTACACTGGCCTAATTGTTCATATATTCTGTCACATGTACTGAGATTAACTGTCATACTCCTACACTGGCCTAATTGTTCATATATTCTGTCACATGTACTGAGATTAACTGTCATACTCTACACTGGCCTAATTGTTTCATATATTCTGTCCACATGTACTGAGATTAACGTCATACTCTACACTGGCCTAATTGTTCATATATTCTGTCACATGTACTGAGATTAACGTCATACTCTACACTGGCCTAATTGTTCATATATTCTGTCACATGTACTGAGATTAACGTCATACTCTACACTGGCCTAATTGTTCATATATTCTGTCACATGTACTGAGATTAACGTCATACTCTACACTGGCCTAATTGTTCATATATTCTGTCACATGTACTGAGATTAACGTCATACTCTACACTGGCCTAATTGTTCATATATTCTGTCACATGTACTGAGATTAACGTCATACTCTACACTGGCCTAATTGTTCATATATTCTGTCACATGTACTGAGATTAACGTCATACTCTACACTGGCCTAATTGTTCATATATTCTGTCACATGTACTGAGATTAACGTCATACTCTACACTGGCCTAATTGTTCATATATTCTGTCACATGTACTGAGATTAACGTCATACTCTACACTGGCCTAATTGTTCATATATTCTGTCACATGTACTGAGATTAACGTCATACTCTACACTGGCCTAATTGTTCATATATTCTGTCACATGTACTGAGATTAACGTCATACTCTACACTGGCCTAATTGTTCATAGATTCTGTCACATGTACTGAGATTAACGTCATACTCTACACTGGCCTAATTGTTCATATATTCTGTCACATGTACTGAGATTAATGTCATACTCTACACTGGCCTAATTGTTCATATATTCTGTCACATGTACTGAGATTAATGTCATACTCTACACTGGCCTAATTGTTCATATATTCTGTCACATGTACTGAGATTAATTGTCATACTCTACACTGGCCTAATTGTTCATATATTCTGTCACATGTACTGAGATTAATGTCATACTCTACACTGGCCTAATGTTCTCATATATTTCTGTCACCTGTACTGAGATAATGTCATACTCTACACTGGCCCCTAATTGTTTCTATAATTCTGTCACATGTACTGAGATTAACTGTCATACTCTACACTGCCTAATTTGTTCATATATTCTGTCACATGTACTGAGATTAATGTCATACTCTACACTGGGCCAATTGTTCATATATTCTGTCACATGTACTGAGATTAATGTCATACTCTACACTGGCCTAATTGTTCCTATCTTCTGTCACATGTACTGGAGATTAATGTCATACTCTACACTGCCTAATTGTTCTATATTGCTGTCACATGTACTGAGATTAATGTCATACTCTACACTGGCATAATTGTTCATATATTCTGTCCACATGTACTGAGATTAATGTCATACTCTACACTGGCCTAATTGTTCATATATTCTGTCACATGTACTGAGATTAATGTCATTACTCTACACTGGCCTAATTGTTCATATATTCTGTCACATGTACTGAGATTAATGTCATACTCTACACTGGCCTAATTGTTCATATATTCTGTCACATGTACTGAGATTAATGTCATACTCTACACTGGCCTAATTGTTCATATATTCTGTCACATGTACTGAGATTAATGTCATACTCTACACTGGCCTAATTGTTCATATATTCTGTCACATGTACTGAGATTAATGTCATACTCTACACTGGCCTAATTGTTCATATATTCTGTAACATGACAAATGAAGCAACAGAAATGTATCCTAGTGGCATTGATGGTTTCACATACCTCCGGACGTTGTTGCTTAAACAGAACAAATAGAACAGATATAACTAACACCAGCAATAGGCTAAGTAAAACTGCATAGTTCTTAGACGACGTGCAGAGAGCTACTATTTCCAGACATGTTGACATGATGTACCAGTGCACAAAAGTAGACGGAACATTCTTTCCACGCCATCAGAAGGATCATAGTTTTAAAATTACATAATATCCGTGTTCCTTGTCTGCGTTTGGGAAAGCAGATTAATTGTGGAAACTAGAGAGTCTAAATTACACTTATTTTAAGTAGTTTTTCGTCTTCACTGCGATACATTAGTGAGACATCAACTACTATCGTTAAATACTTCTTTTGAGCACTATGGTGCCCTCTGTTCGGTAACTGTCTTTGACACTAGAGTGTAGAAAGGTCCTCCAGACCAATACAACATATACGTATTTAAGTCAAAGCACAGGACCAGAGGGTCTATAATAGTTTGAATTCCTTCACACCATGTACTGGGAAACCACAAAAACAGATCACACAATCAACCTGGAATGTTTATTGTTAGTTTTATCGACTACTCGCAACGGTGTAAATAAACTATTGAACACTGTGTCTGGTTAGGAGAAACACCCCATTCAAAACCATTACTCTCATGAGGCCGTAACACACGTCAATAAATGGTTGTTTCAAAAACTTTCCTGAGAAACCGAGCCACATTTTAGGATTATACATGCAGTACGGTTTCTATTATAAAAGAATAAACCTCTTCCCACACCGCTCTTCTTCTCTGACTACAATAATAATGCAGATGAGATTATTCATATGAGCTGCACATATTTCAGGATGAAACATAACTAATACTAATATATACGCTACCATACAACTCACCCTGCTAACATGAAATGGTTTATACAAAGTGCGGGCAAATACGAAACCCGTAGCCACCATATAAAGTCCTCGTACCACTGTCGGTGTTCCTGGGCCACGTAGTGCCTCTGCTATTCCAAACCCGTAACCTGAAATAATTGAAACAATTGTGATACAATTCTAGGAACCGACGTCATATCATTCCGAGCAAACCCACCGATTCTATCTCGCTCAGTAAACATCGCAAGGTGTAGATGCTGATCGTCCCTGTAACATACTGGTTGTAAATGTGTCGGATTCGCCCCCTTACATCGCCTATATTGCTAGGACCTGCCTGAAATCCAGACTTAAGCACTTTAAATATATCGTTTCATCTGTTATTGTATCTTCAACAGCAGTCGTTCACAGACTTCAGAATGTCCGAGTCCATCATGAGAGTGTTCAGCAACCGGTTCTCTTGAAGCCAACAAATCCGCTGGGACTCCAACATGATCCACACAGTATATTCAGCTGTCTTTGCAAGAGAGAAGTGTATATGCCTCACATGCTTACTGAGTGTTTGGTGTTTAACGGCTCACACGCTTTATGGTCATTTGTTGATGTAATAACGCAATTTGTGTATGGTTTTCTCACCAGCCAGAGCTGTCACAGAGTTATCCCATATGTTTTACTTGCTCCTTGGCTTCGCAAAATACTTGAATGTGTTACTGGTCCTTTGTCTTTCTTGGTGCATTTCTTCCACATCACCACCATAATTTTGTGGTCTGTCGCCCTTAATTAGCGCGCGCGTGTTTTGTGTGTGTGTGTGTGTGTGTGTGTGTGTGTGTGTGTGTGTGTGTGTGAGAGAGAGAGAGAGAGAGAGAGAGAGAGAGAGAGAGAGAGAGAGAGAGAGAGAGAGAGAGAGAGATCTACAGGATGACCAAAATAAAACCATAGTAAGGTATGTGTGACGTAGTGCTCTCTGAATTAACTCCACACAAAAGCATACCTTCCTATATGCTTCAGTGCTGGGACCAATCTGCGACTGTCAGACACGACAACATCAAATCACTTGCAGTGTGACATATGAACACAGTCCACAAGTGAAGCACCAGTTTGATCACGCTATACATAACAGTCGTGCTCGGGCTGCACTAAACTAATGAGAGTACAGCAAATAATGTGCTCTTGTACAATCACTTGGGAGGACTAGCAGTTGCCTTGCATCAATATTCTTATACTGTCTTCACCAACTATCAGAATTAATATGCAAAAATACAAGCCCAGTTTCCAACATTGCCTTGGCTGAAGTCGTGAGCGCATGAGTACAGTAATAAATCGAGGCTATAAATCTACATATAAATTCATTATACTCCACCGTTATAACACAAAGTCAGGGTGTGGGTTGGCTTACATGTTATCATGTTTTCCCGTGAAGACCCGGTTCTTTATGTAATTTTTGAATCTATATATATAAAATGCAATGTCTGTCTGTCTGTATGTATGTTATTTATGAGTTCGCGAATGGTCCATCTGAGTTAGATGAAATTTTCTACACGTCTTCTTCTCATTCTGGTACTGCCAACTGGCATAGTTTCTTAGTTGACAAACAGTTATTTACGTAACAAAATTTAATTGTGTAATTACATTATATTTTATATATAGCGAGAGGACTTAACTTGAGAAAAGTTATATCAAGGGACATAACTTTTAGTAGCATTGCTATATCTTAAGTTAAGTCCACTTGCTATATGTACGCCAAAGATAGACAGACAGACAGACAGACAGACAGACAGACAGACAGATAGATAGATAGATAGATAGATAGATAGATAGATAGATAGATAGATAGATAGATAGATAGATAGATAGATAGATAGATAGATAGATAGATAGATAGATCCCCGCCAGGGGCTGGGCGAAGCCGGGCCGGGTCCTATGGATGGATTGTTGGATGGATGGATGGATGGATGGATGGATAGACAGTCGGGCCGGGTCGTCAGACAGACAGACAGACAGACAAACAGACAGACAGACAGACAGACAGTGATAGATAGATAGATAGATAGATAGATAGATAGATAGATAGATAGATAGATAGATAGATAGATAGATAGATAGATAGATAGATAGATAGATAGATAGATAAATAGATAGATAGATAGAGAGAGAGGGGGGTAGGTAAGTAAGTAGGCAGGCAGGCAGATAGATAGATAGATAGATAGATAGATAGATAGATAGATAGATAGATAGATAGATAGATAGATAGATAGATAGATAGATAGATAGATAGATAGATAGATAGATAGATAGATAGATAGATAGATAGATAGATAGATAGATAGATAGATAGATAGATAGATAGATAGATAGATAGATAGATAGATAGATAGATAGATAGATAGATAGATAGATAGATAGATAGATAGATAGATAGATAGATAGATAGATAGATAGATAGATAGATAGATCCCCGCCAGGAGCTGGGCGAAGCCGGGCCGGGTCAGCTAGTAATATAATAAAAGGATTCGCACCAGTGATTTTATGAGAGTATGGAGCCGGTCGCTCAGAAAGTCGTGGCGTACTGATGAGCGTAATCTAGCCTAGGAATCAACATACAGCTGAAAGATGCTGATGTTGACTGCAATATCCTGAAACAGGATGGAAATGCGGGAAAAAAAATAATAAAAGGATGATACCTCCCACCCCCTTGATCCTGAGGCTAGTGTGTTGGACATCAAACCTGCTTGGACGATGGTGAAAGACTCACAGGATCCGTGTATTTGATGCGGCCGTTAAACATTCTTCAACAATTGTAAATGGAAAAGAGCAGCCCTAATGGATCGTTGTCCACGCTAATTGTCACAATTAGAAAAGCTATCCACACACAAACGTTATCCACACACAAAAGCTACCCACACACAAAACATATTTAAAGCATGTGTGATTATGGTAAATATACTGCCTACACACAAAAGCTGCCCACACACAACATATTTAAAGCATGTGTGAATATGACATATACACTGCCCACACACAAAAGCTACCCCCACACAAAGCATATTTAAAGCATGTGTGATTCTAGTATATACACTGCCCATACACAAAAGCTACTCCCACGAAAAAAAAAAAAATATTTAAAGCATGTGTGACTCTGGTGTATACACTACCCACACACAAAACATATTTATAGCGCGTGTGATGCTGACACACACACACGTCTGAATCCCCACTGTTGCCGAGAAGTTCATGAACTGTGCTGAGAACCTCCTTGTGTGATCTATGGCAGGAAATTTGAGCACTTATGCAGATATCCGTGTACAGTAAAAGTGATTCAGAACCGACACCAAAAGCAAACATAAAATACAACAGCAAGATCGCATGGTGGCATGGCATGGTGGTCCCAGATGCTGCCCTCGTGGTGTCATGTGTTAGGCCTTCATATATTCTAGGTCACGGCATAATCAGGTCGGCTGGCAAGACTGCTTCCTCTCCGCTTTTCCTCCCCCAGCAATTTCAAGACAATTCTGATAACTTTGAACAATGACGACACAAATACTATTTTGCCCAATTTATTGACTGGAATATTTCGCTGCATATCGTTAGGTGCACACTGTAGAATCCACACGACTAACGCAATAAGGTAAATCATTCAAGTTGAAATATACAACAAACATATTCGTACATTTATCTAAATTCTGATCGTGGTAACTACCCGGTACCCATTTTATGAGGCTCGGTCGACCTCAGAAAAGTACTGGTCGTGGAAAATGAATCCCTGCACTGCTAGAGGATGAACCAGGAACACCAAGATAACACATTAGATAACAACTAATCATTACTGAATAAAGCAGTTATGGTAATCTTGTTTAGTTTAGTTTAGTCGATGGATCAACATCACGGCACACGGGTGCAACCCATAAGTGCTCCGTTCTCCTCTTAACTCAAACCTGAGTCTGGAGAAACTCAGCTCAGTGCACGAACTCCGTAGCACCAGGCGAGGATCCTGAAATGCTTTGGGTAGATTTTTAACTCGAAATTTTGCCCGGGCAGCGCCGTTAGGCTACTCTTTTTCGATTTCCAACTGCCACGGGATTTTTTCCGTGGGCAAAAATACACTTGGCGTCCGATCTCACTACCCAGAGACCAGGGGAAATTTTATTACTAGAAGTCCACGAGAAAAGATGCCTGCCATAACCGGGGCTTGAACCCGGGACCTCCAGCAATCGAGGCGGACACCATACCTTGAGACCATGCAGCCCCCTTTAATATTTATTATGTTTTGATTATTTCTTGATTATTACGTATTAAGACCAAACACTTCACAGCCCTATAGCAACATTTTCCATGGGAATACCTTCAACATTACTTACTATAAGTAACAAAATAACAGTCAAACATCTCATGACAGAAAAGTGTCAGCTCAAGAAAATATCAATAGTTAACGAGATAAAGTGTGTTAAAGAGACTGAGTGTAGAAGCAGTCTGCAAAGCATTCAATGAATATAAGAACTTAATAAGATTTGATAAATACAATTTTACTAAGTCAAAATGAAACTGTGCTGAGGCAAATACATTATGATAAAAAATATAAACTATGCATTAAAGTAATGTGCCTCCCTAATATTATGAAGTTTTGTAAATAAAACAACAAACAAAATGTTAAATAATGCAGCTAGCTTTAACTATCATTAAAGGAAAGAGTAAAACAAAAAAACTACAATTATGGTAATCTGTAAACACACACTGTTACTATCAACAACAATTAACCAGGACTACCTTTAAATAATTCACTTACCGCAAAAACGAATGGGGTATGCTTTAAGGAAATCATGGCTATAATCTCCCATTGTGGAATATTTACCGATAAGAAAACTTCTTTATGATGCTGCAATAAAGAAAACGACTATTAAAAAAAAAAAAAAAAGACACCGCGCGCGCACGCATGCACGCATATCATCATCATCATCATCATCATCATCAATTGCGTAGGTCAGCATGGCCAAATGGATAAGAACGCGTGTTCTTAAACACCCAGTGCGCTGATGCCGAGGTAAGGGGTTCAACTCCTACACCGGACAATTGGACGAAAATGTTGACCTATCGTCCTGGACTTGGGGACGTACATTACAAGTACCTCTGAAGTCGGAGTGGGTTCGCCTGATGGCGAGGGACACTATTAATAGGGAAAATCTAATCAACATGTAACATTCAGTCCAGCACTACTAGAAGTAGTGTTTATAAACACATCATCATTTGCCTTGCCATCTGTTGTAGGCGTTCATGGCTCTCCACATATCTCGGTCTTTGCTGTTCTGGATCGACATCTGCTGATGATATTCCTCCATGCCACCGTCTCAATCCACCCAGCGTCATTTCTCTTGGGAATATATCTGATTAACTGCCATGGGATGATTAATCGTCTTGAGCGACTTCCCGTATCTGCCATAGGCTTATATATCGCTGAAATGTTGTCACTGTATTATAATACAATATATCTGCTACCATATTAGCAACTTTTGAGTCATAACTTTGAGACATCTCTGCATCCCATTTTCCGTCATTAATTTATGTTTTGTCCAAACCTACGTCTTGTTTGGCACAGAATCCTTTGAAGATTAAATGAAGAAGGAATAGAAGGTTAGTTGCCATATCTTGTTAATGTTCAAAATGCATGACTCAGAGAAGGTTACACTTCAGTATACAGAACCAGGAAGTGCACAACAGACATGTCTAGATGTTATGAAATTATCTTCACATCTGACTGACTGAATAAAATATTTGTTGCTTATCCTTTACAGGACGTACCATTCAACCCCAGCATTTATTTGCTGTTTGTGATCTCTTGGCAAGTTTACGTTTAATAGTTTGCCATTGCTTTATGAACGATCGGCAGCATACCATTTTCATAAAATACCAACGCAAGGCGGTCTGCTGCCGAATCGCCCGCAGCTGTGTTTAGAACGCGGTATGCAGGATTACGAATTGCGTCCGTAACGCCTTCGCCACTGAGCAGGCACTGAATGAATACCTAGTTGTAAATATGAAAATATGACAGACAAAAAGATGATGAAATTGCCTACAAATGGTACACAGTGTGAGATCGTCATATTGATGCTGATTTTAAGGAATGAAGTAAATATCGATAAAAAGAGTTTAGTGCCTTTTTACCCTCCCTAAATAATGATTTGTTTTCAAGTGATATGCGTTACTAATCTGTCATTTCTGGTAAAATCTGTATTCGTTTCTTTAATTACACAAATAGGGGGAAATGACCTTTATTAGAATAACCACTAGCCTTCTATCCTACCCAGGCTGAGAAGCAGTGCTAATCAACTGTCACATACACGACTCCTCCAAAATTCTAACAGATTAGCATTTATTCATGTACAAATAAATAACTGATTGAACGGTACTTTTGAAACATGCGGCGCATGTCAAAATTCAAAATACTGTGTAACTTTCATTCTATGTTTTGAGACAGATCACGTACGTCTGTTTACCGAAAACTCAACTACTACTGTTGTAATTTGCACACACGAAGGGCTGAATCCTGACAGACAGGGATGGCATATGTCGAGCAAGACCAAGTTAAGAGTTCAAAGATCGACAAAGAATTTTGTTGCATATCCTTTACAGGATGTCACAGTCAACCCCAGAAATTTTGGGATGTTTGTAATTTCTTGGTAAGTTTACGTTCAGTAGCTTGCTATTGCTTGATGTGAAACCATTGATGTGAAACCAATCTGATGTCTCGCCATCTATTCTAACTACTGCTTGTTGGTCTAGATACAGCATTTTTATGAGTTGTACTACATGTGATGGAAAGCCCATATTCCCCAATGATTTTCCAAAGTTTCTGATGTTATACACTGTCAAATGCCTTTGAACAAGCCACAAAACACGAGAATATGTTTACATTAAATTCTCTACACTTCTCTATTATTAATGCATGTTGAGTATGTGGTCATCTTGTTCCTCTTCCGTGTCTAAATCCAGCTTGAACCACGTTAATTTCTTCTTCCATTTTCTTATGATTTTTAGTAGAAGTTTACTTGCATGGCTGATCAAGGCACCAGTTCTATAGTTGAGTTGATGCATAATTTCAAGTTGCAATTTTCTGGTATTGGAATGAAGATAGTTCTCTTCAAATCTGTTGGCCATATACCATATTGCTATATATTATATATTTTTACATAATGTCTGATAGATTTTATGCTTTCTGCTCCTCTCACTTTTATTATTTCAGCTGGTATCTCGTCATATCCAGGTGATTTACAGTTGCCCATACAGTTTCATTTAATGAGGGTTCATGTTCTGTCTCTGCTGTAATCGGTCCATTACTTCATTCAATCCAAACAGTCATTCATATCATACATTCTTCTATCTTTCTAGGATTTTTCTAGATTCTGTTAGGGTATTTCCAACCTGTCCCAGATAGAATTTAACTGAGGTTAAACATTTCTTGTCAATAACTTAATTTCTTTGAACATTTCGTAATCTCTTCCATTCTTATGATTCTATTCTAGTACAACAATCTTGTATATACTGGTATTTGTCCTTTCTTACTTCTCGTTTTATCGGGTTTTCCTCCTGTCTGTTTTAGTTCCCTTCATTGTTTTATTAATTCTAACGTGTCTGATGCAATCCATGTCTGATGTAAACAATATATTACAGGTATAAATACTGCACAACACGCCAGACAAGAGGTTACGAACAAAGCGAGAAGGTGAAGAGTTACCTGACGTCAAATGGCTATTTGTTTAAGTATTTCACTTTGATTGCACGAAAGCACTGAAACATTTATTCTGAATACACCTTGACACTCACCTCAACGGTCAAGCTTAGTAGAACTATACACAGCAGTGCATTACTGGGAATTCCCGGATATTTTACATGTGTGCTTCCTATTCCTAAGGAACCAAGAGAAGTGATGCTGGATGTAGTAAGAAGGTGGATTGGGGGAATATCGAGGAGGAATTGGAGGAATATAATAGAGTTGATCCACAACATCAAGTACCGAAGTCTGTAGACAAACACGAACACCTACACCAGTAAGCAGGGCACATGACCCGCGTGGAAGGCATGGTCTCTGACGGACGAGACTGGGGCCCGCCTACTGTTAACATGGGCACAAGACTTTACTGAGACATTTGGTGTGAAAAGGCATAGGGCAGGGGAAATGACGAAGGACTGAGAGTCTTTTCCGGTTGGTTGTGATGAGAGCGATGTTTTGCAAAAAAACGATACTGGTAAAGTAATGTTTATGTTACCACTTTACGTTTGAAGAGATGGTGGTCTATAGTTATATGAATATTTTTTTATGATGCTGCATTTCCAGAGAGTTCCTCTTCCCACCCTCCCACCGTCTCTCTCTCTCTCTCTCTCTCTCTCTCTCTCTCTCTCTCTCTCTCTCTCTCTCTCTCTCTCTCTCTCTCTCTGTCTGTCTGTGCGTGTGTGTCACATCATGTGTTTTGCAAGTTGGCACAGGTGCTTACGTCTCCCCCAGATTTCAGCCCTTGGTGCTCTGGTTTAACTGTGCTGATGATAACACTGCAGGCCACCATCTCAGCCTATCCAGCATCATTTCTCTTAATCTGCCTCTAGCCCTTCTCTCAGTGATCTTTCTAGTCATCATAGTGTTTTTCCAACGCCCTTATTCTCTTTACATAACCAAAGAATAACGCGTGTCTATTTCTTATAGCTGTACATAATGGTTTGCTTTCATTAGCCTTTTCCAGACAATTGTTGTTAGTTACTCTGGAAATATAAGGTATCCGCAACATTCGTCTCATTAGCTAATGGGCGATGCTCAAAAAAGGGAGAGTCTGGCATATAAGACCACGACCTCTAGCATTAGAATGGAGAGGAAAGCAGCAACAGCAGCTATCCGATGGTTGGAGGAGACTGCTGCAACACACATTGTATTCATTGCGGACTCATGGAGTATGCTTAGTCATCATCACCATCATCTTCCACTTTTGTTGTCAAACGTCGTGGGGAGGAATAATTGGCGTTCCAGCGCCCGATAGGTGGCACTGGATAGTCTTAGTAAGGTAGAGAAAGGAATGTTTCGTTTCGAATCGCGTGTCTCGCTTCAGAGGTCACAGATTTGTATGGATTTTCTGCTCTGGTCATGCGGGAGTGCGGGGAAATGAAAAAGCTAAAAGGCTGAACAGCGCATAAATGCCCTTGAATATAAATGCTATAGACGGGTTCTAATAATATCTTGGGTACAGAAAGGAACAAATGCATCCATACTTCAACAGCTGAATATTGAAGAGGGTTGGCTATTAATGATGATAAAACAAAGACAATTGATATATTTTGGTCACTTGAAACAAATAGAAAAGCCAACGAACAAGTCCTTCAAGAAACAAATGAAGATCGTAAACTGATTAGAGACATTAGATGTAGACAGTCAACATTTTTGGGCATGTTATGAGAAGAAATGAATAGGAGAACTTGGTGACAACTGGCAAGAACGAAGGGAACAAACCAAGGGGAAGAGCAAGAAGTAAATACCAGGATGACTTGGCCACGTGGCATGGTCGAGACAGAAACACGGAGCTGATCCACGACTCTGGTGATCGAGTGAGATGGCAGAACATGACCGCCCACGCTTATCGGCATGGCATATAGTGAATGAATGAAACGTCACGAGAGTTTGGAGAGAACAATAACGGAGCGGTATATGCCTGGGAAGAGAAGAAGAGGAAGGCCAAAGAGAAGATGGGTGCATGATGTGGCGGATGATCTCCAGATGGGTGTATCGGACGCAGGACATCTTGCTTGTGATTGAGAAGTATTCCGAAAGATGTTATGGGAGCTAGGTGCTGCAAAGGACATGCTACTGAATGTATGATTGAATGAATGAATGAATGAATGAATGAATGAATGAATGAATGAATGAATGAATGGGCTGGCAGAGAATACACCTCTCGGTGATAGATTACCTATGGGAGAGACTAGGTAGGGAAGGTTGGGAAACAAGACTGAGAGCCCGTATTTGGAGAGAATGATATTGCGGGAGGTTGGTAGGGGTTCTTGACGAATTTCAAAACTGAGAGGGAAGACCAGGATAACTTTCAGTCAGATAGCAGTTGGAATGATTAGTAGTATATCTCTTAGCTGGCTGTTAAACGAAGAGCACGTGTGAGAATGTCCTGAGTGCAGTGATGTCGGTTCTTAGCTTAACTTATCTCGTCACAGGAACCACGTCTCCACTGCTTCCAAGCTCTTCTTAATTGTTTCATTAATATTCGATTATTCACTGCTTTACAGTAAGACAGGTTGTATATAACATTTCAGTGCTCTTTCTGCCCGGCGTTGTGGCATAAGTATAGGGAAAATTCCATCATACAGAATCGAGAGTTCAAAATCAACACCCCCCCCTTCCCCCCCCCCCCCCCCCCAGAGAGAGAGAGAGAGAGATGGAGAGAGAGAGAGAGAGAGAGAGAGAGAGAGAGAGAGAGAGAGAGAGAGAGAGAGAGAGAGAGAGAGAGAGAGAGAGAGAGAGAGAGAGAATGTATTGCTTGGTGCTCATAGAAGTAAGGAAAGAAGTGTGGATTAGAGTACGCACTAGACAACATACAAATTCAAAGATATAGTTACCGTTCAGGATTCTAACTTATCACCTCCAAATGACGACAGCGCCTCGCTGCAGTAACAAGAGTACTTCGGAGGAAGAGGAGGAGGAGGAGGAGAAGGAAGAGAGAGAGAGAGAGAGAGAGAGAGAGAGAGAGAGAGAGAGAGAGAGAGAGAGAGAGAGAGAGAGGGGGAGAGAGAGAGAGACCCATGTGATATAAGAATAAATGAAAAAAAGGAATACCTCAGATGAAAAGTGTATCAGTTAGCCTAAACTCAGTGTTAACAATTATTCACCTCCTTTGAGCTGCAGTAATTTTTTTTAATCATTTCATGAACCCATATTTTAACAAATATAGGAAACAGCTTTAGGTATGTGGAGTGTTAAGACCATCCCATTTTATAGGTCTGAGTGCTTCCTCTCCCATAGCGAACATCGAGAGCTGATATCAAACCCTTGTCCCCCCTCTGCTGTGTGTCCACCGTGACGAGGTAGAGGGGCTTGTGCGTCCCAATGACCCCAAGAGCTATGCCGACGGTAGCACAGCTACTGGTAGGGCCACCCATGTCGGACAGGTCAAGGGAGAGGGACCAGACGAAGAGACACACAAACCTGCTGCCTTGTAGGTAGACTGGGGACAGTCAAAGGCTAGGGAAAGCACCCCGAATACATGCTTGTCAAAATCGGATGTACTGAGCCACAGGCTGACAAAGCAGTGCAACGTAAAACCTGCTGCCTTGTAGGTAGACTGGGGACAGTCA
>JACEFZ010002078.1:0-56036 GCA_014155875.1 Cepaea nemoralis
CCCTTTAAAACAAACAACCAAAACTAGGCATACCAACATCTATTCTGGAGAGGCTACTATTACTATGTACCGCCAACATACAATTCAATTTTCTAAAACAAAGCAAACCGCCAAATTGACGGAGTGGCCATGGGGAGTCCTCTTGGTCCTATTCTAGCGGACATCTCCATGGCATATTTAGAAGAAAAGAGATTCTTAGACATTAAAACTTTGGTCTTCTACCGTCGTTATGTGGACGATATTCTAATTGTCACCACGAGCTGCAAGCAACATTGTTCCAGGCCATAATGAACCAGATGCATAAAAACATATCTCTATCTATGGAACATGAACATAACGAAGTGATGCCGTTCCTAGATATTCTAATGAGACGAAGAGCAGACGGCACAATTCAAAGATCTGTGTACCGCAAAGAAACATGGACTGGCTAATACTTAAATTTTCAGAGCTTCGCATGTGTCCGGCATAAACATGGCTTATTACGGACCCTATTCGTCGAGCCAGGAAGATATGTACCCAGGAAACCCTGACAGAAGACTTTGAAACTCCGAAGACCGTCTCACACCTGAATGTTACTACATTGGATTTTCATAGCGCTATTGCCGACAGCCGAATCCAAAACCAGACGAAACATCAGTCCCTGAACTCAAGATATTTATCCAGCTAGCCGTTCGAGGGGATGATGTAATGCAACGTCTACAGGACCGACTCATTACAGCAGTCGGCCGAACATTCTATGCTGCAACTCCAGTCATTAGGTACAGAACAACACAAATTCCTATCCCTGCAGTAAAAAACCTGTCGCTCTGTACGCCAAATACAATTGCAGTTACCAATTTAAATGCAGGTGAAAGTCTACCTACATCGGCGGAACAGAGAGGCAGTTAAACAACAGGGTGGTCGAATACTTATGCCCAATTGGATTGACAAGATACTACACAAAGACGATGGGAACCTTGCCAAGCCGACACACCATAAACCTCATACATCATCGATTGGACGGCATTGCCATGGTCCAGTTTATGCAGGCCTGGAACATAGCATGAGTTTGTAACAAGCGCGATCTGCATGAAGAGACCGTGTGAAGTGACGTACCACGGTAATGGTTACAAAGGAGTGAAAAGTATGCAGGACGTTTTCCGCGAGGGCAGAACGTCACTTTAAAGCAGTTGGGCTAGAGCTATGGTCAGTGTCGGACCTAGTTCTGAGTTGATAGAGAATTTGGTTTAACAATTAACAAAAAGAAGACGCAGATTATGTCACAAGGTGCACATGGTGTACCATCAATCTTTATTGACGACGCCGAACTGGAGATAAATGGCAAATTATCCCTCGATCAGGAAATCAACATCAGGATTGGCAAGGCAGCAACAACAATGAACATGTTAGCAAAAAGAATCTGGGAGAATAGGAAGCTTACTGCCAAAACAAAAATCCTCGTCTACCAAGCCTGTGTCCTTAGTACTCTTCTTTATGGCAGTGAAACCTGGACAACTTACTCACGCCAAGAGAAACGTTTAAACAGGATTCATATGCGGAGTCTGCGAAGAATACTTGGTACTAAGTGGCAAGACAAAATCACAAATACTGAAGTATTGGAAAGATCAGGTTGTGTGACGGTGTATTCCGTGCTCAGTCTTCGTAGACTTAGATGGATAGGACATGTTAGGAGGATGGATGATGGTAGAATACCAAAGGTCATATTTTTTGGTGAATTACAGACGGGTAGAAGATCTTAGGGTCGGCCTCCACTACGATACAAAGATGTGTGTAAGCGGGACATGATTGATACAGGCATTGATAATGCACATTTGGAGTAAGTCGCCGCTGAACGTGTTGCATGGAGGGCAACTATCAGAAATGAAATAAAGACAAAGGAGAAAATGTTTGCAGATAAAGCACACACAGAGCGTGAGAGACGTAAGATGGTGCACAATGGTGGAAATGACCATGTTTTCACATGCACCTACTGTGGGCAACCATTTGCAGCAAGAATTGGCCTTACCAGCCACACTCGCCACCGCCATGGATCGTAGTTATTGCCATATGACAGTTATTAAGCTTTTTTGAAGAACAATGTACCAAACTATCGCCTGTCAAGACGGAAAGGTGCCAATCTTGATTTAAAGAAGAGAAATGATTGGTCGGTTCCGATGTTGTATGTGCATTACACATAAATATCAATTGGGGAACGTATTGTACTATTTCAGTGTAGATTTAACCAGAGCCCTATATGACAGATACACACAACATCAAATCATATGACATAAGTATAACTTCACAGACATACATCCTGTCAGCACTACGGAGTACAATAACAAAGTTACGAACTGTCGTGGTCAACTCAGGCTGACTGGTGACACAAAAACCCTCATGCTGGATGGTGATCTTGTCATCGGGACCTCTCTTGCAGTTCTCCGCTCCAAGAACACAATCATTGCTGTAGGTCTTCCCGTCTGAGCCACATACTGGCTTGAAGATGTATGTGCACGGAATGTCGTCGCAGTTTAGTGGCGTCGTCGTCTCAGGCTCCTCCTGCAAATATAAGAGAATTTCGTTCCACACGGGATCTCAAGCATTTAGCAGATATAATGAGTGTGCACAGTAAGTAGCTAAGGTCAGAATTAAAACTATGTGATAACAGAGATTATGGCAGTCTCCAAGACACAGAAAACATGCCACACTGTAACATCGAATTAGATGGGACAACTCTTGAACGGGTCAACCTGTATAACGATCTCTGGGAACAGTCACACTATTTGATACACAGTGCCTGATGGAGATGAGAACAATAACTGCCTTGCCAAAGGCAGCCTTTTGCAATATGGAAACATGCAAATAAAGAACTGTCAACTCCAGTGTAGAAAAAGAGTATTGAAATGTTATGTAGAACATATACAAGTGAGAAGATAACATCAAGAGATGCGCGAACAGCAGTCTGACAGAATGTACAATCAAGGTGAGAGACAGTGTTGGAAATTCATTGTAGTAAACCTTCATTGTGGAGACGACAACTGATTGTTAATTATTTAAGTTGAGTTTTTTTGTTTGTTTGCTTGTTTGTTTGTTTTTTTTTTTAAATTACAGGTTGATAAGAGATCTCAGGGTCGGCCTCTACTACGATATAAAGATGTGTCTAAGCGGGACATGATTGATACAGGCATTGATAATGCACATTGGGAGCAAGTCGCCGCTGAACGTGTTGCATGGAGGGCACATATTAGAAATTGAATAAAGACAAAAGAGAAAATTATTGTAGATAAGTCACACGCCAAGCGTGTGGGATGTACGATGGTGCACGATGGTGAAAATAAACATGTGTATACATGCATGTAAACATGGAATTAGATGGGACAACTCTTGAACGGGTCAACCGGTATAACGATCTCTGGGAACAGTCACACTATTTGATACACATTGCCTGATGGAGATGTGAACAATAACTGCCTTGCCAAAGGCAGCCTTTTGCAAGATGGAAACATGCAAATAAAGAACTGTCACCTGAGGGAAAAGAGTAATGAAATGTTATGTAGAATATATACGAGTGAGAAGATAACATTAAGAGATGAGCGAACAGTAGTCTGAGAGAATGTACAATCAAGGCGACAGACAGTGTTGGATATCCATTGTAGCCAACCTTCATTGTGGAGACGACAACTGATTGTTAGTTATTTAAGTTGAGTAAAATAAAATATACTGTTGTATACATGTGAAGCATAGCACCAATGCAGACAAAGCTGAGGACCATATTTTGGCAAGCAAAGTGTGGTTTTTGGGGAAAGTGCAACACACGAATGTCACATCACTTAAAGAAACAAATGACAACCGTAAAGTGAATAGAAAATGTAGACTTAGACAGACAAGACATTTTGGGCACATGGGAACAAGAAAACTTGGTGACAACTGGCAGCATTGGTGACAATTGAACAAGAAGAAGGCAAGGAGATACTGTATATAACTAAAAGGCTTGGCGACGTTTCTTAACTAGACAAGGACACAGATCTGATTCACGACTCCGATCACCTTGTTAGATAGCGCATCATGGCAGACGACACAGACGGATATGGCACGTGATGATGGTGTCTCACAGTGTTGCGCAGTTTCTTCACTGTGTGATGTGTTTAATCAACGCTTTCTTTACCTATGATGTGTTTAATCAATGCTTTCTTTACAGTGTGATGTGTTTAATCAACACTTTCTTTACAGTGTGATGTGTTTAATAAAATTTCTTTACAGTGTGATGTGTTTAATCAACGCTGTTTTAAGTTTGGGGTGTTTTTAATTAGACTTGTAATATCTCTGTGATGTTTGTAAAAAAAAAAAACTGTTTCATAACCGTGTATTGTGTGTAATTAACGTTATCTTAACCGAGTGATATGCTTAATTAACGTTTTTATAACGGTGTGATGTGTGAAATTATCGTAATCATAACAATTTTATGTGTGGAGTTAACGTTATCATAACTGTGTGATGTGTGTAATTAAAGTTTTAATTACTCTGTGATGTGTGTAATTAATGGTGTAATTACAGAGGATGTGTTTAATTAGCGCCATTATAACTGTGAATTGTATGAAATTAACGTTAATGTAAATGTGTAATGTATGTATTTCACGTTATCATAACTGTGTGATGTGTTAAATTAACGTTAACATAATTGTATATGTGTGTATTTAACATTTTCTTAATTGTGTGATGTGTGTAATTAAGGTTCAAATAACTGAGGATGTGTTTTATTAACGTTATCTTAACTAAGTGATGTGTGCAATTAACGTTATTGTAACTGTGTGATGTGTTTAAACAACGGTATGGTAACTGTGTGATGTGTTTAATTAACATTATCATAACTGTGTGATGTGTGTAATTAACGTTATTATAACTTTGTGATGTGTGTAATTAACGTTTTCATAACTGTGTGATGTGTGTGGTGAACTTAATAATTAGTATTTGCAGTCGGGGCGGTGACACAGTCGGAATCCTACATGTCAGACACAGTCAACAGCGAATAATGAGGTACACGTCACATACAATCAACAATTAAGTGTAGAATGACAGAGTTACGAACTGTTGTGGTCGACTCAGGCTGACTGGTGACACAAAAACCCTCATGCTGGATGGTGATCTTGTCATCGGGACCTCTCTTGCAGTTCTCCGCTCCAAGAACACAATCATTGCTGTAGGTTATCCCGTCTGAGCCACATACTGGTTTGAAGATGTATGTGCACGGAATGTCGTCGCAGTTTAGTGGCGTCGTCGTCTCAGGCTCCTCCTGCAAATATAAGAGAATTCCGTTCCACACGGGATCTCAAGCATTTAGTAGATATAATGAGTGTGCACAGTAAGTAGCTAAGGTCAGAATTAAAACTATATGATAACAGAGATTATGGCAGTCTCCAAGACACAGAAAACATGCCACACTGTAACATCGAATTAGATGGACAACTCTTGAACGGGTCAACCGGTATAACGATCTCTGCGAACAGTCACACTATTTGATACACAGTGCCTGATGGAGATGTGAACAATAACTGCCTTGCCAAAGGCAGCCGTTTGCAATATGGAAACATGCAAATAAAGAACTGTCAACTCCAGTGTAGAAAAAGAGTATTGAAATGTTATGTAGAACATATACAAGTGAGAAGATAACTTCAAGAGATGCGAACAGCACTCTGACAGAATGCACAATCAAGGCGAGAGACAGTGTTGGAAATTCATTGTAGTAAACCTTCATTGCCGAGACGACATCTGATTTGTTAGTTATTTATGTTGAGTAAAATAAAAAATACTGTTGTATACATTGCACCAATGCAGACAAGCTGAGGACCATATTTTGGCAAATGAAATGTGGTTTTTGGGGAAAGTGCAAACAATACCATAGAAATACGAATGTCACATCACTTCAAGAAACAAATGACAACCGTAAAGTTAATAGAAAATGTAGACTTAGACAGACAAGATATTTTGGGGACATGGGAACAAGAAAGCTTGGTCACAACTGGCAACATTGATGACAATAGAACAAGGAGAAGGCAAGGAGATATTGTATATACCTTTAAGGCTTGGCGACGTTTCTTAACTAGACAAGGACACAGATCTGATTCACGACTCCGATCACCTTGTTAGATAGCGCATCATGGCAGACGACACAGATGGATATGGCACGTGATGATGGTGTCTCACAGTGTTGCACATTTTCTTCACTGCGTGATGTTTTTAATTAACGCTTTGTTAACTGTGTGATGTGTTTAATTAACGCTTTGTTAACTGTGTGATGTGTTTAATCAACGCTTGCTTTACCTGTGATGTGTTTAATGAATGCTTTCTTCACAGGGTAATGTGTTTAATCAACGCTTTCTTTACAGTGTCATGTATTTAATCAACGCTTTATTTTCAGTGTGATGTGTTTAATCGATGCTTTCTTAAGTGTGCGATGTTTTTAATTCAACTTGTAATAACTCTGTGATGTTTGGAATAAACGTGTTCATAACCGTTTGATGTGTGTAATTAACGTTATCTTAACCGTGTGATATGCTTAATTAACGTTTTTATAACGGTGGGATGTGTGAAATTATTGTTATCATAACTGTGAGATGTGTGTAACTAATGTCTTCATAACTGTGTTATATGTTTAATTAACTTGATCATAACTGTGTGATATGTGTAATTAAAGTTTTAATTCTTGTGCGATGTGTGTAATTAAAGTTGTTGTTAGCAACCTGCTTGTGACAGGTCTTTCAGGACTCCCCTACTTTTGCACCGCACGAAATAACAACTCGTGTCATTTGCAAAAGGAATGCAATTTATTGAGAGCTGGTCATTCATAAGCTTTGCGAGCGGCAGCTTCATTGACATTAAACAACATGGATATAATGAAGTGGTGAGAAATGATACTAGTAATCTCAATCTAAATCTAAAGCCTAATATTAACTATTGCCTAGAAACTTATAGCATTTGTCAAGAACACGTCTACTATCTAATCGTCTCCAGTCTGGTCTGCCCTCACGCTACACATTGCGTGGTCAAGCACGGACGCTGTGTCCTCCGTGCATTAGCGAGTCTTGCGTGCATAGCGTCCCCAGCACGCTGGCTCGTGAACTTGAGTAACCGGATACTCCACGGTTACTCGTAAGGCCAAGCTTCCCAATGACTTGGGGAAGCCCTCGCTCAGCTGTCCTTAGTGCTCCCTTGGTTGACACAAATGTGTCCCCTTGTGAAGCTATTTATAGCGCTGGTGTCTCTCCTGTCTGGTGTCTCCCTACTAGACTTGTCTTAACTCTTATTAACTCTCTAACTACTTATTGGAGATTCTGACAGGCTCCCCTCACCTCTGTGAAGTGTTACAATCCTTTAACTCATGTTTGTAACACGTATGGTCACAAAGAAAATTGGCTGTCCAATTTTGTCAAAGATCCAATAAGTTGTAAATCTCTCGTTTGGAGATAGAACAACTCTCTTCTTCCCTTACTCACACTGTTCTATCTCTTCACTCGGCTAATTGAGTAGCCCTTGTATCAGTATAGTTGGTTCTATAGATATCTTTGGGAATTGTTTGAACCGGATCCGTTGTCTTATGACTTATGTCCTGACTTCCGTCTTATGACCCTCTGTCTTCTGACTTCCGTCTATTGACTTTTGTCTCGACCTGTCCTCATATTGCCCGAAATGACAACCCAAATACAAGTTGACTCTGTTATGAGTGCAACCCATGAGCATAAAATGTTCATGTTCCCATTAATATCACCTCCAACTGTATACATACAGTTTCTACTCTTTACCTTCTCGCTTCAGCTCGTGAAAAGATATTTTCAATGTTACATTAAGGTTTTTAAGAAGTTATTGTGTCCCCTGAATTTAAGTTGTTGTTCTTTGAAACAAATGGTGTGTGCAACTTTTATGTGTTTGTTTTCCTGTTTGTTTGCGTGTTTTCTAATAAACTACAGTGTACTTAACTTGCTAACCTGTGTATGTGTTACTATATTAAATGTGTGTATTCCTTCGAGCGCCGTAAATTGGTTTATTGTGGTTACAAATGTTTGTTATTGTTATTTATGACCACAACTCCGCTTTAAGATGCTCTAAGTATATTCCCTATCTAATCTACTAAAGTATGGCAGCAACACACATAAAAACCCGACAACACATAGGTTACACAGATTGACTTTGACAAGTCACAACAAGACGTTTCCAGCGGTGAATAAAAATATGCCGCTACCTTTCTCTCTCTCTCTCTCCTTCTCTCAATGTTTACTCATTTTCACATTCTCTCCTCCCATTTATACATCTTTCATCCACTTTCATACTCTCACTTTGCTAAAACATTCACTCGTTATTAAAAATATGGTTCATAGCATCAAATAAATGAACATTACATATTTACAATAAATGATTGGCTGAATTATAAAAGTATTCACGCCAAATGACTGTGCGGTTTGTTTGCACGTGTCATGCCTATACAAAATATACACGGTTGTGAGGATGGTTTGTCACCGATCCTGCAATACTAACTAATATAATTTGGTGTGCTGTTCTAAATTATCCTAAGGGAAATAATCTAACTAATTAATTTCATTTAAGAGAATTGAGTTAACTACCTTAAAGTGTTATTAGTAAATGAAATGATGTTAATTCCTACATGGTTGGGTTAGTTGAGAAATGATATTTCACCTAAATGAATTTATAAATGATTATGATTATGCGGTGATAAACTAATGTAATATCTAACAATTATATTCCTACTATTGGTGTTACATTATATGGGTTATTAAATGAATTATGGTGATTTCTAACTACCACATGACATAAATAAATTTATATATCCATTTGAACATTTTGCAATTCAATTATTCATAGAAAAATGAAGTTATGTGTACTGTTAATAAAACAATACTATATATATATGTATATAATATATATATATATATATATATATATATATATATATATATATATATATATATATATATATATATATATATATATATATATATATATATATATATATATATATATATATATTCATTGGCACCTTGCCGTCTTGACAGACGATAGTTTGTGCTTTAAAAAGGCATAATAACTTTTAACTATGGCGGTAGCGAGTGTGACTGATAAGGCCAATTTGCGCTGTAAATGTCCGTTCACAGTGGGTGCATGTGAACACGTGGTCATTTCCACCATCATGCACCATCTTACGTCTCAAACGCTTGGTGTGTGACTTTTCTGCAATAATTTTCTCCTTTGACTTTATTCCATTTCTGATATTTGCCCTCCATGCAACACGTTCAGCGGCGACTTGCTCCCAATGTGCATTATCAATGCCTGTATCAATCATGTCCCGCTTACACACATCTTTGTATCGTAGTAGAGGCCGACCCTGAGATCTCTTACCCATCTGTAATTCACCAAAAAAGATATCCTTTGGTATTCTACCATCATCCATCCTCCTAAGATGTCCTATCCATCTAAGTCTACGAAGACTGAGCATGGAATAAACTGTCACACAACCTGATCTTTCCAATACTTCAGTATTTGTGATTTTGTCTTGCCACTTAATACCAAGAATTCTTCGCAGACACCGCATATGAAAGCTGTTTAAGTTGTTCTCTTGGTGTGAGTAAGTTGTCCAGGTTTCACTGCCATAGAGAAGAGTACTAAGGACACAGGCTTGATAGACAAGGACTTTTGTTTTGGCAGTAAGCTTCCTGTTCTCCCAGACTCTTTTTCTTAACCTGTTCATTGTTGTTGCTGCCTTACCAATCCGGATGTTGATTTCCTGATCTAGGGATAATTTGCTATTTACCACTGATCCTAGATATGTAAAATGGTCTACTATCTCTAGTTCGGCGTCGTCAATAAAGATTGATGGTACCCCATGTGCACCTTGTGACATAATCTGTGTCTTCTTTTTGCTAATTGTTAAACCAAATTCAGAACAAGCATTGGAGAATGCAGATAGTAGACATTGCAATTCTTCCTCAGAGTGGGTCGTAACTGCAGCATCATCTGCAAAAAGCAACTCTCTGATCAGTACCCTCCTAATTTTGGTCTTAGCCTTCAATCTCTGAGCATTGTAGAGGCCGCCATCTGAGCGTGAGTGAATGTATATACCACCATCCTGATCATGAAATGCATATTTCAGTAGAAGTGAAAAGTATATTCCAAAGAGGGTGGGAGCTAGTACACAACCTTGCTTAACTCCACTCTTGATTTCAAATTCTTCAGAAGTTGCACCATCAAACTTGATTATACCCTTCATGCCTGTGTGGAACGATTCCACAATGGACAGAAGAGTTGGTGGGCAGCCAATCTTCTTTAGTGCCTTGAACAGACCCTCACGACTGACCAAATCAAATGCCTTTGTGAGGTCGATGAAGGCAATAAACAGTGGTTGATTCTGTTCACGGCATTTTTCTTGCATTTGTCGCAATGAGAATATCATATCAGTGGTAGACCGGTTCTGTCGAAAGCCACACTGTGATTCGGGGTAGACTTGATCTCCTAGGACTTGAAGTCTGCGCAGAACAATTCTGGCAAATACTTTTCCAACAATACACAGAAGTGAGATACCCCTATAGTTGTTGCAGTCGCTCCGATCGCCCTTGTTCTTGTACAGTGTTATGATGCTTGAATCTTTGATATCCTGTGGGACTTGTCCTTCACGCCAGCATAACTCTATTAGCTGGTGGATCTGTATAGTGAGTGTGTTTTGCCCACTCCTGATAACCTCTATTGGAATCCCATCCTTACCTGGAGCCTTGCCAGATGCAAGTTCATTTATAGCACACTTAACTTCTGTTATGGTGGGAAGTGTGTCCAGGTGGTCAAGAGTTGGTAGAGCCTCTATGGCGTTGAGGGCATCATCCGCTAGTTTGGTCTCACTTGAGTAAAGCTCCAAATAGTGCTCTACCCATCTGTCCATCTGCTGTTTCTTATCAGTGATGATTTCTCCAGTCAAGGTTTTCAATGGTGCACTTCTTTTGATCACTGGACCGCAGGCTTTCTTTATTCCTTCATACATGCTTCTTATGTCTCCCTTATCACTTGCGATTTGAATGGACTCACATAACTTGATCCAATAATCATTTGCACACTGCCTGGCAGCCTTTTGCACATCCTTCCTAGCTTGCCTAAGCTCACTCAGAGTGTTACGCGTTGGTCTTTCCTTGTTTCTTAAGAGAGCTTTCTTCTTCTTATCAATCAAGGGCTGCAGAGTCTCGCTGTTGGCCGCAAACCAGTCCTGCCTCTTATGATCCACAGTGCCGTAAACCCCTACGGCAGTTTTATAAAGAGTTTCCTTAATTTGACCCCACTTTTCATTTACTGTACAATTTTCTGGTGTATCAGTGAAAGCGTCTTCAAGTTGCTGTTGAAACTGAAAGCACTTTTCAGGATCATGAGTGTTAATAATATTAATCCTGAGGCTAGATTTGTGTTTAGCTGTGTAGATTCTCTTTGGTCTCAGTCTAACCCTTGCAACAACCAAAGAATGATCCGTATCACAGTCAGCACTGTGGTAACTACGAGTCAATGATATATGGTTCAGATGTTGTCTCCGTGTGATGATGAAGTCCAGCTGGTGCCAATGGCCGGATCTTGGATGTTTCCATGTGACCTTATGCATCTCTTTTGTTTTAAAAAAGGAGTTTGTAATACATAAGTCATTACTGGTGCAATGCTCCAGCAGCCTTTGCCCATTTCCATTCATGCGACCGATGTTGTATTTTCCAAGGCACACTGGCCATGAACTCGAGTCCTTGCCCACACGAGCATTGAAATCACCGAGCATATAAATGTAGTCAGATTTTGGAACTGCCTTGATCACGGAGTCTAACTCCTCATAGAACGAATCCTTCACATCATCAGAGGAATCGAGTGTCGGTGCATATGCAGTAATAATGGTGGCAAACCCACAAGAGGTTGCCAAGCGCAGGGATAATAGTCTTTCATTTCCTCCTGCTGGAATTTCAATCATTCCCAGTAGCGAATTCTTCACTGCAAAGCCCACACCGTGTTGCCTTTTTTCTGCCTGCCCTCTACCCTTCCAGAAAAAGGTGTAGTTGTTTTCCCTGAGTGACCCTTCCTCAGCGAGGCGAGTCTCCTGCAGGCCAGCAATATCAATGTTTAGACGATTGAGTTCGGCATCAATCACAGCCGTTTTTCTCACATCGTCAATATTGGTCAAGTCAGTGGAAAATCCTGGACACATGGTTCTCACGTTCCAGGTTGCAAGCCGTAGCTTGAGGTTTCTATTTTTATTTTTGTTTGTACCTGGTGCATTGGTTTTACAGCCTGCGATTCAGATTTTGTCCTAGCCCCAAGCACCCATTGAAGCAGGCAGGCTGTGGCGGATCAGCACCCAATTGGCTGGGGGCTGCCCAGCTTGAGGCGGGCGGTAGCTGATCAGTGACACCTATAGGTGTCTCCCACCGTCAGAGGCAACGCGTGGCGCCCCATGTCTACGCCAACTGACAAGGACTTATAACCCGTAACAGTTGCCTCTCGCTTTGATTCCGAGACCAGTTAAGACCAGGGATGGAGTTATTGCCTCTCCATAGCACAAAGCCTGGGCTAAAATATAGAGATCATGTGTTGCCCATGCAGCATGATCCCTCTCTCGGCCTGCCTAGTTTACTCCAGAGGAAAGGTAACACCCCTACATCTGGAACAAGACAAGCTGCAGAAGCTGCCGGATCAGCAAAGCAATGCTCTAACTGTCCGCCTGTCGGAGCTTCGATCCTAGACCAGTCGCCAACCAAGGCTTAGGGCCTGGTCTGCCCTGCCATGACATTTTGTCTTTAGCTTGCATTTCCTCGCACCAGGGTAAGGCTTGTACCCTCCCAATTGCGCTCTTCCGCCCGAAGCCGTTGGCACAATGTGGGGTGTCAGGTTTGGTAAGCGCCGCCCAACGTTCAGCGCTAACAGAAACCAGGTAGTACCGTCTACTGTTATACGGTAGCTCAGTCATATCTGACTAAGACCTGACACCAATATATATATATATATATATATATATATATATATATATATATATATATATATATATATATATATATATATATATATATATATATATATATATATATATATATATCACAGTTACATTTCTATATCTAATTACACTAACGGATGTCCTCCTTTCAGGTGTGAAGATGGAGCAATGTTCTTTGTAGACTATTCTTATGACATAGTTCATTTCGCCAAAGTCTTCTATGCTCTCCTTCATGGATAGTGTATAAATATAGTTCCCTACTAACTTATGTAGGTTCACAGCTAACACTTCAACGTTAGTATAGCTTATGTATGTGTCAGCGCATGTTACTTATGCGTCTGTTCATTTCACTCTTAAAGGCACTGTTACTTTTACACAGTTTATATGTATGGCGATGATAACGCAGTTACAGTGTAACGTATTCACCACATACGGCACTGATTTACTTCAACATTACAGTGTCACTGTTTCTGGTGATCTCTGGTCGATCTCTTCCTAAATATCAGGTATTTCAATGGTTGACGGTTGACTCAAAGTGTCTGCCAAAGAGTTCAATCTCCCCTTTAAATGCTGGATGGTAAATGCATAGTTCTGCAGAATCAAAGCCCATCTGTAGACCCTGTTGTTCTGGGGAATGCCAGACTGCATCACAGACAAAGGAGAATTGTCGGTTTCGATCACAAACTGTGCTCCTGCCAAAAATCTATGAAATTTCTTAACACAATAGATTAAGCTGAGGCCCTCCAATTCTGATGCTGAGTATCTGGATTCAGCAGGACTAATTTTCCGACTTACGTACATTACTGGGTGGAACTTCCCTTCGTAGAACTGTCCTAGTACCCCAGATATGGAGATAGCACTCGCATCTGTACGTAAAACATAGGTAAGGTTTTGATTAGGCAAACGCAGGATAGGTGGAACGCTAAATAGGTATTTCAATTTTGATAACGCGCTAATTAATCCTGCCTCTTGTACAGATAATTTATCCGAAGCTTTTAAGATGTTAGAAAAAACACTGGTGATTTCCGCCAGATTTGGAATTAATTTACTATAGTAATTTACAAGACCCAGTAAACTTCGGACCTGTTTCTTGGTCGTTGGCATTGTCAAATTTAGAATCTTGGTCACGATTCTTTCATCTGTTCTTAATTGGCCCCTGCAGATGGTATGATCTAGGAAGTCAATCTGTTCCATGCCCAATTCTACTTTAGTAGGCTTGACTGTAAGCCCAAATACTCGCAACCTGTCGAAGACTTGTCGTAGTTTCCGTAGGTGTGATGTCCAGTCTGACTAATAGAATGTTCTATTCTGTCTGTCTTTTCTGGGATATCGGAGAAAATGTCTCTGTATTCCGTCACTAACTCTATCAACTGTCGTCGTTGGTCGTCTGTAAGTTTGGTTTCTATCTTTATGCTGTCAATGATCGCAGTCGTGTCTACCGTCGGGACTGGTAATTCCATCTCGTCTTCATCTGTTGTGGTACTAGCTGCGTGTGCTGTTACCTGGCTAAGTGTGTTTGCAATGTCGCTGTCGTGTGTCGCCCTACCTAGTGAAGTTATGTACGTCTGTCGTCCAATTACTTGGTGTTGGTGCATCTTGTTCGTCTGTCTGTAGCTCTTGTCGTGAGAAGTATGGTTTCAGCATGTTGATATGAAATATCTTTAATTTTCCTTTTATCGATATTTCATACTCGACATCTGATATTTTACGTTCAACGTTGAATGGCCCTTGCCAAGATGTTAGTAACAAATTACGTTTATCAGGTAGTAGAAGCAAAACCTTCTGATTTGTTCAAGGTGTATAGTTTTAGCACCCTTATTTGCATAGTCGTGGTTTCCTTTGCTCGACACCTGATTTAGGGGTCCAGCAATATCGACCGCTACATTCTCATATGGTCTAGATGCTAATAATGACCGTTGACCTTCGGCCGTCTCATGCTTTCCCTTTCGTACAAGATGTTGACAAATCATGAACGACAGAAAAATTTTATGTCAGTACAGAATTTAGGCCAGTAGAAGTGTGACAAAACTCTGGCTTTCGTTTTATCATAGGCCAAATGTCCAGCAAACGGTGACTCATGTGCGATCTTTAGCACATTTTGTCGGTATGTTACAGGTAACACCGTCTGCTGAATTTCATGGTTATTATTTGTGTAATAACGCATGAGAATTCCGTTATGTTTTGTAAAATACCAAGATGCATTTTTGGTCACTTTCGCTCGCTCACCTAACAATTTAAAATAAGGTGCGATAGTTTGGTCGGTGCTTTGTGCCTCGATAAATTTCTGTCGAGTAGTGTTGGTATCGGCACCGCTGGGTGTTAATAGCTGTAGCATTTCATTTTGTAAGTCAGTATAGTATGTTTGTGTATCTGACGTTGTTACAGCATTCGCCATATTTGTATGTTTCCAGGCTCTTATGTCGTCGTCTGTACATTGTTTCAGTGAATCTAGGCACTAGGCAGCTTAAAATGAGATCCGTACATGGATCTTGCAGGATTGCGCAAGTAAATGTGCCAGTGAGGAACGGGGTATTGATATGCGCTTTTGCCAGTGGGTATTTCTCAATGGTTCCAGAGAAAGTACGGCATTTGACAAATTCATCCGTGTAATCTTCTGGTCTAACAAGTTCTTTTCTTACACCCAGTAGAGTGCTCCCGCTATCAACTAAACATTGGCATGGTTGATCATTGACTAGTGCATCGTAGAACTTAAGTTTACCTCTGGAGGCACTCGCTGCGTTAGCATCTTCATTGGAACATGTTATTACGTGCCCACATTTCAATTTACCATCCGCATGAAACTGGTAACATATGTCACATTTCTTAAAGTCTAATATGTCGGCTACCACTGCCACACTCTCACATCCACTCGTTGGTAACACATTTACAAGTTCTGGATCAAAGTCACTCTCATCGTCTGATGACGTATCGATGAGTGCTGCATTATTTGCCTTCATTCGTTGCCTACCAAGACACTTACTACTTTAGTGGCCATAGCTGGAACAAAAGTAACAGTTAACAGCACGTTTAAATGACGTTCTTCTGCTTTCTTGCTTCTTTAACACTGCTTCTAAGTGTGAGGGATATGCGAGGTTTTTATCACACATAGAATAGCTAGGATGAAACAAACTACAATATCCACATCGAGGTGGCTTCTGATATGGTTTGTCTTTCTTACGATAATCTTTCTGATTGTAAGATCTATCAGGTACTCTGTTTGCAAAAGCAGTGATTTCTGTATCATGTGTTGTAGATTTAAATATGTCCCGATTAGACGAAAAATATGCCGACCCCCGTTTTGCTAATTGCTGAATGGATTCAATATCTGACTGTTGGAGAAACTTCGCAAAAGAGGTAGGAACGGTAGATGTCACCTTGTCCATTACCATAAGATCTTCTAATTTTTCATAGTTGTTACCCACTTTCTCCGCCCTAGTCCATTTTTTAAATGTGCTTTGCACGTTAGAGATGTAATCTAAGAAGGTTTCAGTTGCTTTTGGCTTAATTTGGGAGAACTGAATTTGGTACCCAGTGGCGTCTAAAAGAAAGTGTTGCATGATCCTATCGTGAATGTACTGATAATTGTTCCTTAGCTCTGTAGGTATAGATTCTATTACTTTTAACGGCTCCCCACTGAGGTTTCTCATGTAGATCATCGCCCAGTCATCCAAAGGTATTTTCTGAGTCTTTAGTTGGAATTCTATATTCTCAGTCCATGCACTAATCGAATCCTCTACGCTATATGGTTTGATAAGGCCTTTATACTTACTAAACTTATTCTGTTCTTCTTGGCTCTTTTGTTTGCTAGAGGCTACCTGTATGTTTGAATCTACCTCCATTTCCTTCATCTTTAATTTAGTGGCTTCTTCGATTTCTTTCATTTCTTTTTGGTGTTGTCTTTCTAGTCCTCTTTCGTCTCTCTCTAGAGCAGCTTTTCTCTCTGTTTCTTCTCTCTGTCGAGTTATTTCTTCTTTATATTTTTGATCCGCCCACTTTTCTAATTTCTCTCCAGTGTGGCCCATTTCCTTGTCTGCCTGGATACAATCACTTAGTGACGCCATTTTGTGGCTTTATGTTAGTTCAAAAATTATGTGTTAGTAATTTACATCTTTACTGAAAAAGAAGATGCATGATTAATTTAGAGCATACCAAAATATTCTGAAAATATACTCATCTAATTCTTTGGAAAATACGGTTCTTGGGATGTTCCACCGCTGTCTTTCACACTCACAAAATGTTTGACTTGAGAACACAATGGATGCTTCTGTTTAGTTGAGCATCAATCAATTAGACACATGCATATGTTGTAAATACATGTTTATCTTTTATGCGGCGGATGAATGAAAAAATGTGATTTTGATAATGATAAATGGTGTTAATGAATGAATGGTATGATAGTCTGAATGATTGTCATGATTCGTAGGATGATTCGTCGTATGACAGTCGATGTCGTCTTGTCTTCACTTTCTATCTAGTTTGGTATAACTCCGTTCTAAGGCTTCTATTCAGTAGCTAATATTTACTTTCTACAACTATTTACTGAATATGAAGAATGGTGACATTGATGGCTGTATCACACAAAATGAAATGTACACGATGGTTTGCTTGACAATATAAATTGATGATTGTATACATTTTCATTACTTTCCGTAGAATTTTCGTAGAATCTCACAATTTGTAACTTAATTTTGCTTCATTGTGGTTCAAGCGCCACAAATGGTATGATCGTAATTATTCACAAAATAAAATTATTTCTGCCATTATATGCAAACAAATTTATATTACTTTTAAATATTTTAACACAGAAATGATGTCGAATCGTGATTGTTGAAGGTGGTTCAGAACTTTCTGATACCAATAGCCTGTTGACGTTGGTTCAAGGACTTCTGACACCAATTATCTGTTGACGTTGGTTCAGGGAGATCTGACACCAATTAGGGTCCTGCCTGTCAGCAACTTGCTTGTGACAGGTCTTTCAGGACTCCCCTACTTTTGCACCGCACGAAATAACAACTCGTGTCATTTGCAAAAGGAATGCAATTTATTGAGAGCTGGTCATTCATAATCTCTGCGAGCGGCATGCTTCATTGACATTAAACAACATGGATGTAATGAAGTGGTGAGAAATGATACTAGTAATCACAATCTAAATCTAAAGCCTAATATTAACTATTGCCTAGAAACTTATAGCATTTGTCAAGAACACGTCTACTCTTTAATCGTCTCCAGTCTGGTCTGCCCTCACGCTACACATTGCGTGGTCAAGCACGGACGCTGTGTCCTCCGTGCATTAGCGAGTCTTGCGTGCATAGCGTCCCCAGCACGCTGGCTCGTGAACTTGAGTAACCGGGTACTCCACGGTTACTCGTAAGGCCAAGCTTCCCAATGACTTGGGGAAGCCCTCGCTCAGCTGTCCTTAGTGCTCCCTTGGTTGACACAAATGTGTCCCCTTGTGAAGCTATTTATAGCGCTGGTGTCTCTCCTGTCTGGTGTCTCCCTACTAGACTTTGTCTTAACTCTTATTAACTCTCTAACTACTTATTGGAGATACTGACATTGTAATGGCTGAGAATGTGTTTAATTAACGTCATTTTAACTGTGAGATAGTGTGAAATTAACGTTATCATAAATGTGTAATGTATGTATTTAACGTTATCATAACTGTTTGATGTGTTTAATTAACTTTATCATAATTGTATGTGTGTGTACTTAACATTTTCATAATTGTGTCTTGTGTGTAATTAAGGTTCTAATAACTGAGCATGTGTTTAATTAATGTTATCACAACTGCGTGATGTGTGTAATTAACGTAATTGTAACTGTGTAATGTGTGTAGTTAACGTCATTATAACTGTGCGATATGTGTAGTGAAAGTATTCATAATTATTAGCAGTCGGGGCTGTTACACAGTCGGAATCCTACATGTCAGACACAGTCAACGGCGAATAATGAGGTACACGTCACATACACTCAACAATTAAGTGTAGAATGACAGAGTTACGAACTGTCGTGGTCAACTCAGGCTGACTGGTAACACAAAATCCCTCATGCTGGATGGTGATCTTGTCATCGGGACCTCTCTTGCAGTTCTCCGCTCCAAGAACACAATCGTTGCTGTAGGTCTTCCCGTCTGAGCCACATACTGGCTTGAAGATGTATGTGCACGGAATGTCGTCGCAGTTTAGTGGCGTCGTCGTCTCAGGCTCCTCCTGCAAATATAAGAGAATTTCGTTCCACACGGGATCTCAAGCATTTAGTAGATATAATGAGTGTGCACAGTAAGTAGCTAAGGTCAGAATTTAAACTATATGATAACAGAGATTATGGCAGTCTCCAAGACACAGAAAACATGCCACACTGTAACATCGAATTAGATGGGACAACTCTTGAACGGGTCAACCGGTATAACGATCTCTGCGAACAGTCACACTATTTGATACACAGTGCCTGATGGAGATGTGAACAATAACTGCCTTGCCAAAGGCAGCCTTTTGCAATATGGAAACATGCAAATAAAGAACTGTCAACTCCAGTGTAGAAAAAGAGTATTGAAATGTTATGTAGAACATATACAAGTGAGAAGATAACTTCAAGAGATGCGCGAACAGCAGTCTGACGGAATGCACAAGCAAGGCGAGAGACAGTGTTGGAAATTCATTGTAGTAAACCTTCATTGCCGAGACGACATCTGATTGTTAGTTATTTAAGTTGAGTAAAATAAAAAAATACTGTTGTATACATGGCACCAATGCAGACAAGCTGAGGACCATATTTTGGCAAGTGAAATGTGGTTTTTGGGGAAAGTGCAAACAATACCATAGAAACACGAATGTCACATCACTTCAAGAAACAAATGACAACCGTAAAGTGAATAGAAAATGTAGACTTATACAGACAAAATATTTTGTGCACATGGGAACAAGAAAACTTGGTGACAACTGGCAACATTGATGACAATAGAACAAGGAGAAGGCAAGGAGATATTGTATATACCTAGAAGGCTTGGCGACGTTTCTTAACTAGACAAGGACACAGATCTGATTCACGACTCCGATCACCTTGTTAGATAGCGCATCATGGCAGACGACACACATGGATATGGCACGTGATGAAGGTGTCTCACAGTGTTCCACATTTTCTTTACTGTGTGATGTTTTTAATTAACGCTTTGTTAACTGTGTGATGTGTTTAATTAACGCTTTGTTAACTGTGTGATGTGTTTAATTAAAGCTTTGTTAACTCTGTGATGTGTTTAATCAACGCTTGCTTTACCTGTGATGTGTTTAATGAATGCTTTCTTCACAGTGTAATGTGTTTAATCAACGCTTTCTTTACAGTGTGATGTATTTAATCAACGCTTTCTTTTCAGTGTGATGTGTTTAATCGACGCTTTTTTAAGTGTGCGATGTTTTTAATTCGACTTGTAATATCTCTGTGATGTTTGGAATAACGTTTTCATAACCGTTTGATGTGTGTAATTAACTTTATGTTAACCGTGTGATATGCTTAATTAACGTTTTTATAACGGTGGGATATGTGAAATTATTGTTATCATAACAATGTGATGTGTTGAATTAACGTTATTATAACTGTGTGATGTATGAAATTAACGTTGTTATAACGGTGTTGTGTGTTTAATTGATGTTATCACAACTGTAAGATGTGTGTATCTAATGTTTTCATAACTGTGTTATGTGTTTAATTAACGTTATCATAATTTTAGATGTATTTAATTAACGTGATCATAACTGTGTGATATGTGTAATTAACGTTTTAATTTTTGTGCGATGTGTGTAATTAAAGTTGTAATGGCTGAGAATGTGTTTAATTAACGTCATTTTAACTTTGAGATATGTGAAATTAACGTTATCATAAATGTGTAATGTATGTATTTAACGTTATCATAACTGTTTGATGTGTTTAATTAACTTTATCATAATTGTATGTGTGTGTACTTAACATTTTCATAATTGTGTCTTGTGTGTAATTAAGGTTCTAATAACTGAGCATGTGTTTAATTAATGTTATCACAACTGCGTGACGTGTGTAATTAACGTAATTGTAACTGTGTAATGTGTGTAATTAACGTAATTATAACTGTGTGATATGTGTAGTGAAAGTATTCATAATTATTAGCAGTCGGGGCTGTTACACAGTCGGAATCCTACATGTCAGACACAGTCAACGGCGAATATAAGGTACACGTCATATACACTCAACAATTAAGCGTAGAATGACAGAGTTACGAACTGTCGTGGTCGACTCAGGCTGACTGGTGACACAGAAGCCCTCATGCTGGATGGTGATCTTGTCATCGGGACCTCTCTTGCAGTTCTCCGCTCCAAGAACACAATCGTTGCTGTAGGTCTTCCCGTCTGAGCCACATACTGGCTTGAAGATGTATGTGCACGGAATGTCGTCGCAGTTTAGTGGCGTCGTCGTCTCAGGCTCCTCCTGCAAATATAAGAGAATTTCGTTCCACACGGGATCTCAAGCATTTAGTAGATATAATGAGTGTGCACAGTAAGTAGCTAAGGTCAGAATTAAAATTATATGTTAACATAGATTATGGCAGTCTCCAAGACACAGAAAACATGCCACACTGTAACATCGAATTAGATGGGACAACTCTTGAACGGGTCAACCGGTATAACGATCTCTGGGACCAGTCATACTATTTGATACACAGTGCCTGATGGAGATGTGAACAATAACTGCCTTGCCAAAGGCAGCCTTTTGCAATATGGAAACATGCAAATAAAGAACTGTCAACTTCAGTGTAGAAAACGAGTATTGAAATGTTATGTAGAACATATACAAGTGAGAAGATAACATCAAGAGATGCGCGAACAGCAGTCTGACAGAATGCACAAGCAAGGCGAGAGACAGTGTTGGAAATTCATTGTAGTAAACCTTCATTGCCGAGACGACATCTGATTGTTAGTTATTTAAGTTGAGTAAAATAAAAAATACTGTTGTATACATGGCACCAATGCAGACAAGCTGAGGACCATATTTTGGCAAATGAAATGTGGTTTTTGGGGAAAGTGCAAACAATACCATAGAAACACGAATGTCACATCACTTCAAGAAACAAATGACAACCGTAAAGTGAATAGAAAATGTAGACTTAGACAGACAAGATATTTTGGGCACATGGGAACAAGAAAACTTGGTCACAACTGGCAACATTGATGACAATAGAACAAGGAGAAGGCAAGGAGATATTGTACATACCTAGAAGGCTTGGCGACGCTTCTTAACTAGACAAGGACACAGATCTGATTCACGACTCCGATCACCTTGTTAGATAGCGCATCATGGCAGACGACACAGATGGATATGGCACGTGATGAAGGTGTCTCACAGTGTTCCACATTTTCTTTACTGTGTGATGTTTTTAATTAACGCTTTGTTAACTGTGTGATGTGTTTAATTAACGCTTTGTTAACTGTGTGATGTGTTTAATTAAGGCTTTGTTAACACAGGGTAATGTGTTTAATCAACGCTTTCTTTACAGTGTGATGTATTTAATCAACGCTTTCTTTTCAGTGTGATGTGTTTAATCGACGCTTTCTTAAGTGTGCGATGTTTTTAATTCGACTTGTAAGAACTCTGTGATGTTTGGAATAAACGTTTTCATAACCGTTTGATGTGTGTAATTAACGTTATCTTAACCGTGTGATATGCTTAATTAACGTTTTTATAACGTTGGGATGTGTGAAATTATTGTTATCATAACGATGTGATGTGTTGAATTAACGTTATCATAACTGTGTGATGTATGAAATTAACGTTGTTATAACGGTGTTGTGTGTTTAATTGATGTTATCATATGTCAGCAACTCACTTGAGACAGGCATACAAGGATTCCCTTCTTTTGCACTACACGAAAGTGACAACTCGTATTGTTTGCAAAAGGATACATTTTTATTCGGAGCTGATCATACAATAGCTCCACGAGCGGAATACCACATCGGTATTAAACATCATAGTATGTTATGAAGATACGATGGAATGAGGAGATGATATTAATATTATAACTACTGAAGCTAAGCTGAAGTCCTAACTATTATACTGTCCTTAACAACAACAAAGTATCCCAGCGGATACACGTCTGATCCCTACTCCGTCCGGTCTCTGTCTGAACCCGCTGTGCGTGGCGTGTTCAGCCACGAGCAATTAGCTCAGCGTGCGATCGTTAGTTTACGTGCTGGGCACTTGGTTGTATTGACCAGGATTACCTGGTCCCTTCTCGTGAAGTGGGTTTCCCAGTCTCTTGGGTAACCCCAGCTCACCTGTACTTGTTGCCCTCCTTGTTGACACAAGTGTGTCCCGTTATAGCTATTTATAGCGTTTGTGTCTCTTCTGTCTGGTCTCCTATCCTGTTATGTTACTTGTCCTCTTCCTAAGCTCTATTTTAGCTCTCCTTAGCTTTGAGCTCTCTCCTAAGTCTTTGACAGGCTCTCCTTCCTCCCCTGTTGTGTTACAAACTTTTAAGTTGTGGGGGTAACACAAGTAATCTTACAAAAATTGGCTGTCTAATTTTGTCAAAGACTTCGTGAGTTCTCTACTTCTCTTCTGGGGATAGACAAGATCTCTCCTTTCCTTCGTCACCTGTTGTATCACTTCACTTAACTAATTGAGTACTCATCACAACTCGTACAGTTGGCTATCAACTGTCAGTCTATATTTGCTGAGAATTGTCGTGGTCCGGATCCAATGCCCATAAGGCATGTCCTCAGAGTGTCTCAAAATTAACAAATCCCACACAACTAAGTGCCCTCTATTATATGATGTGCAAAACATAGGACACTAAATGTTCATGCCTCCCATATAATAATTGCCCCAAACTAGTATAAATGCTATATGTGCAACTCTTCACCTGTTTAGCCTTCCGCTTGTGATGGAAATATTTAAGCTGTTAACACTAAGGTTCTTAGAACGTCAATGAATGTCAATGTCGTCTTGTCTTCATTTTCTATCGTCTGTCAAGGTCTCACATCCAAGGTTGCGACGCGTTGTCTGTGCCAACGCCAGGCAACATAACAACACGCAACCCTGAGTGATGTTAAACACTGCAGAGGGAATGCGGCGTCTTCGACGACGCCCGTATAAGCAGCCAGGCACAGCAACTGAGCGACGCTAACACTACCGCTGGTCAGCGGTACACTCCGTGAACCTTGCAGGGGTCACACCAGCTGACTTGAGCGTGTAGAACGAAAGGCCAGGCAGACGGGGTTAGGCTTTTGTATGGACAGGTCGCATGAGTCTGCGAGTGGTTTTGAATCTGCATTGAGAGCTAGCCTGTGTGACAGTGGGAGACTGGTTCGAACGCTTGAGTGTTTTGGCTTGTAAGTGATATGTATATTGATTGCATGTATACTTACGTATTGTATTGATATTGTTCATGCTGTGAGGATTGCTATGGATTGTCATTGCGCGATGTCTGTGCGATAATGAATGCAGCGCGTAAATAAAGCTTGTAAATAACAGTTGCGGATATTCACTTCGTGTGATTTGATAGTTTGATATCGCTTCACACTTACCAGAAAACGAGCTACTTATCTTGCTCTACGCAAGACTCTGACATCGTCTCTGACTGAGCTGCGCTGTATGACTTTAGCTTAACCTCTAATCTCCTACTGTTGTGCGACAAGAATTTGTTTTTGCACAAGTACAAACTTGAATGTGATAAATGTTGACATTATGATAGTATCAAACAAAATGGTTTACAACTGATGGTTCACTTTATAATTCGTACACAATCACAGTTTATATTTCATTCATTTTCATTCAAATACTTTACATAGATAATATATCAATAATATTCTGTAGAATTTCCGAAAATAGTAAATTACATGGTACTTTTCAAAATGGTATCCTAATGATACTTGACACCAAATGGTACTTTGCTATATTTATTAACTGGTAGGTTCAATCAAATGGCAAAAATTTAGCAGTGGTTCAAGCCCCACGAGAAATAGTAACGTGGTATCTTGCCAAATGGTAATGAGCGGTGGTTCAGGAACTTCTGACACCAAATGGTAACGTGGTGTTGGTCCAAGGAACTTCTGACACCAAATGGTAACGTGGTGTTGGTCCAAGGAACTTCTGACACCAAATGGTAACGTGGTGTTGGTCCAAGAAACTTCTGACACCAAATGGTAACGTGGTGTTGGTCCAAGGAACTTCTGACACCAAATGGTATTTGGCGGTGGTTCAAAGCCCACGGTTCTGACACCAAATGGTATTTGGCGGTGGTTCAAAGCCCACGGTTCTGACACCAAATGGTATTTGGCGGTGGTTCAAAGCCCACGGTTCTGACACCAAATGGTATCCTGCCTGTCAGCAACTCACTTGCGACAGGCATACAAGGATTCCCTTCTTTTGCACTACACGAAAGTGACAACTCGTATTGTTTGCAAAAGGATACATTTTTATTCGGAGCTGATCATACAATAGCTCCACGAGCGGAATACCACATCGGTATTAAACATCATAGTATGTTATGAAGATACGATGGAATGAGGAGATGATATTAATATTATAACTACTGAAGCTAAGCTGAAGTCCTAACTATTATACTGTCCTTAACAAAAACAAAGTATCCCCAGCGGATACACGTCTGATCCCTACGCCGTCCGGTCACTGTCTGAGCCCGCTGTGCGTGGCATGTTCAGCCACGAGCAATTAGCTCAGCGTGCGTTCGTTAGTTTACGTGCTGGGCACTTGATTGTATTGACCAGGATTACCTGGTCCCTTCTCGTGAAGTGGGTTTCCCAATCTCTTGGGTAACCCCAGCTCACCTGTACTTGTTGCCCTCCTTGTTGACACAAGTGTGTCCCGTTACAGCTATTTATAGCGTTTGTGTCTCTTCTGTCTGGTCTCCTATCCTGTTATGTTACTTGTCCTCTTCCTAAGCTCTATTTTAGCTCTCCTTGGCTTTGAGCTCTCTCCTAAGTCTTTGACATGTATGAAATTAACGTTGTTATAACGGTGTTGTGTGTTTAATTGATGTTATCATAACTGTGAGATGTGTGTAACTAATGTTTTCATAACTGTGTTATGTGTTTAATTAACGTTATCGTAATTTTAGATGTATTTATTTAATGTGATCATAACTGTGTGATATGTGTAATTAAAGTTTTAATTATTGTGCGATGTGTGTAATTAAAGTTGTAATGGCTGAGAATGTGTTTAATTAACGTCATTTTAACTGTGAGATATGTTAAATTAACGTTATCATAAATGTGTAATATATGCATTTAACATTATCATAACTGTTTGATGTGTTTAATTAACTTTATCATAATTGTATGTGTGTGTACTTAACATTTTCATAATTGTGTCTTGTGTGTAATTAAGGTTCTAATAACTGAGCATGTGTTTAATTAATGTTATCACAACTGCGTGATGTGTGTAATTAACGTAATTGTAACTGTGTAATGTGTGTAGTTAACGTCATTATAACTGTGCGATATGTGTAGTGAAAGTATTCATAATTATTAGCAGTCGGGACTGTTACACAGTCGGAATCCTACATGTCAGACACAGTCAACGGCGAATAATGAGGTACACGTCACATACACTCAACAATTAAGTGTAGAATGACAGAGTTACGAACTGTCGTGGTCAACTCAGGCTGACTGGTGACACAAAAACCCTCATGCTGGATGGTGATCTTGTCATCGGGACCTCTCTTGCAGTTCTCCGCTCCAAGAACACAATCGTTGCTGTAGGTCTTCCCGTCTGAGCCACATACTGGCTTGAAAATGTATGTGCACGGAATGTCGTCGCAGTTTAGTGGCGTCGTCGTCTCAGGCTCCTCCTGCAAATATAAGAGAATTTCGTTCCACACGGGATCTCAAGCATTTAGTAGATATAATGAGTGTGCACAGTAAGTAGCTACGGTCAGAATTAAAACTATATGATAACAGAGATTATGGCAGTCTCCAAGACACAGAAAACATGCCACACTGTAACATCGAATTAGATGGGACAACTCTTGAGCGGGTCAACCGGTATAACGATCTCTGCGAACAGTAACACTATTTGATACACAGTGCCTGATGGAGATGTGAACAATACCTGCCTTGTCAAAGGCAGCTTTTTGCAATATGGAAACATGCAAATAAAAAACTGTCAACTCCAGTGTAGAAAAAGAGTATTGAAATGTTATGTAGAACATATACAAGTGAGAAGATAACATCAAGAGATGCGCGAACAGCAGTCTGACAGAATGTACAATCAAGGCGAGAGACAGTGTTGGAAATTCATTGTAGTAAACCTTCATTGACGAGACGACATCTGATTGTTAGTTATTTATGTTGAGTAAAATAAAAAAAATACTGTTGTATACATGGAACCAATGCAGACAAGCTGAGGTCCATATTTTGGCAATTGAAATGTGGTTTTCGGGGAAAGTGCAAACAATACCATAGAAACACGAATGTCACATCACTTCAAGAAACAAATGACAACCGTAAAGTGAATAGAAAATGTAGATTTATACAGACAAGATATTTTTTGCATGTTATGGGAACAAGAAAACTTGGTGACAACTGGCAACATTGATGACAATAGAACAAGGAGAAGGCAAGGAGATACTGTATGGCATGATACCCTAAAAGGCTTGGCGACGTTTCTTAACTAGACAAGGACACAGATCTGATTCACGACTCCGATCACCTTGTTAGATAGCGCATCATGGCAGACGACACACATGGTTATGGCACGTGATGATGGTGTCTCACAATGTTGCACATTTACTCCACTGTGTGATGTTTTTAATTAACGCTTTGTTAACTGTGTGATGTGTTTAATTAACGCTTTGTTAACTGTGTGGTGTGTTTAATTAACGCTTTGTTAACTGTGTGATGTGTTTAATCAACGCTTGCTTTACCTGTGATGTGTTTAATGAATGCTTTCTTCACAGGGTATTGTGTTTAATCGACGCTTTCTTTACAGTGTCATGTATTTAATCAACGCTTTCTTTTCAGTGTGATGTGTTTAATCGACGCTTTCTTAAGTGTGCGATGTGTTTAATTCGACTAGTAATATCTCTGTGATGTTTGGAATAAACGTTTTCATAACCGTTTGATGTGTGTAATTAACGTTATCTTAACCGTGTGATCTGCTTAATTAACGTTTTTATAACGGTGGGATGTGTGAAATTATCGTTATCATAACAATGTGATGTATGAAATTAACGTTGTTATAACGGTGTTGTGTGTTTAATTGATGTTATCATAACTGTGAGATGTGTGTAACTAATGTTTTCATAACTGTGTTATGTGTTTAATTAACGTTATCATAATTTTAGATGTATTTAATTAACGTGATCATAACTGTGTGATATGTGTAATTAAAGTTTTAATTATTGTGCGATGTGTGTAGTTAAGGTTGTAATGGCTGAGAATTTGTTTAATTAACGTCATTTTAACTGTGAGATATGTGAAATTAACGTTATCATAAATGTGTAATGTATGCATTTAACGTTATCATAACTGTTTGATGTGTTTAATTAACTTTATCATAATTGTATGTGTGTGTACTTAACATTTTCATAATTGTGTCTTGTGTGTAATTCATTGTCATTGGCACCTTGCCATCTTGACAGACGATAGTTTGTGCTTTAAAAAGGCATAATAACTTTTAACTATGGCGGTAGCGAGTGTGACTGATAAGGCCAATTTGCGCTGTAAATGTCCGTTCACAGTGGGTGCATGTGAACACGTGGTCATTTCCACCATCATGCACCATCTTACGTCTCAAACGCTTGGTGTGTGACTTTTCTGCAATAATTTTCTCCTTTGACTTTATTCCATTTCTGATATTTGCCCTCCATGCAACACGTTCAGCGGCGACTTGCTCCCAATGTGCATTATCAATGCCTGTATCAATCATGTCCCGCTTACACACATCTTTGTATCGTAGTAGAGGCCGACCCTGAGATCTCTTACCCATCTGTAATTCACCAAAAAAGATATCCTTTGGTATTCTACCATCATCCATCCTCCTAAGATGTCCTATCCATCTAAGTCTACGAAGACTGAGCATGGAATACACCGTCACACAACCTGATCTTTCCAATACTTCAGTATTTGTGATTTTGTCTTGCCACTTAATACCAAGAATTCTTCGCAGACACCGCATATGAAAGCTGTTTAAATTGTTCTCTTGGTGTGAGTAAGTTGTCCAGGTTTCACTGCCATAGAGAAGAGTACTAAGGACACAGGCTTGATAGACAAGGACTTTTGTTTTGGCAGTAAGCTTCCTGTTCTCCCAGACTCTTTTTCTTAACCTGTTCATTGTTGTTGCTGCCTTACCAATCCGGATGTTGATTTCCTGATCTAGGGATAATTTCTATTTACCACTGATCCTAGATATGTAAAATGGTCAACTATCTCTAGTTCGGCGTCGTCAATAAAGATTGATGGTACCCCATGTGCACCTTGTGACATAATCTGTGTCTTCTTTTTGCTAATTGTTAAAGCAAATTCAGAACAAGCATTGGAGAATGCAGATAGTAGACATTGCAATTCTTCCTCAGAGTGGGTCGTAACTGCAGCATCATCTGCAAAAAGCAACTCTCTGATCAGTACCCTCCTAATTTTGGTTGTGTGTAATTAAGGTTCTAATAACTGAGCATGTGTTTAATTAATGTTATCACAACTGCGTGATGTGTGTAATTAACGTAATTGTAACTGTGTAATGTGTGTAGTTAACGTCATTATAACTGTGCGATATGTGTAGTGAAAGTATTCATAATTATTAGCAGTCGGGGCTGTTACACAGTCGGAATCCTACATATCAGACACAGTCAACGGCGAATAATGAGGTACACGTCACATACACTCAACAATTAAGTGTAGAATGACAGAGTTACGAACTGTCGTGGTCAACTCAGGCTGACTGGTGACACAAAAACCCTCATGCTGGATGGTGATCTTGTCATCGGGACCTCTCTTGCAGTTCTCCGCTCCAAGAACACAATCGTTGCTGTAGGTCTTCCCGTCTGAGCCACATACTGGCTTGAAGATGTATGTGCACGGAATGTCGTCGCAGTTTAGTGGCGTCGTCGTCTCAGGCTCTTCCTGCAAATATAAGAGAATTTCGTTCCACACGGGATCTCAAGCATTTAGTAGATATAATGAGTGTGCACAGTAAGTAGCTACGGTCAGAATTAAAACTATATGATAACAGAGATTATGGCAGTCTCCAAGACACAGAAAACATGTCACACTGTAACATCGAATTAGATGGGACAACTCTTGAACGGGTCAGCCGGTATAACGATCTGGGAACAGTCACACTATTTGATACACATTGCCTGATGGAGATGTGAACAATAACTGCCTTGCCAAAGGCAGCCTTTTGCAATATGGAAACATGCAAATAAAGAACTGTCAACTCCAGTGTAGAAAAAGAGTATTGAAATGTTATGTAGAACATATACAAGTGAGAAGATAACATCAAGAGATGCGCGAACAGCAGTCTGACAGAATGCACAATCAAGGCGAGAGACAGTGTTGGAAATTCATTGTAGCCAACCTTCATTGTGGAGACGACAACTGATTGTTAATTATGTAAGTTGAGTTTTTTTTGGTTTTTTTTGTTTTTGTTTTTTTTTTGGTTTTAATTACAGGTTGATAAGAGATCTCAGGGTCGGCCTCTATTACGATACAAAGATGTGTCTAAGCGGGACATGATTGATACAGGCATTGATAATGCACATTGGGAGCAAGTCGCCGCTGAACGTGTTGCATAGAGGGCACATATTAGAAATTGAATAAAGACAAAAGAGAAAATTATTGCAGATAAGTCACACGCCAAGCGTGTGGGATGTACGATGGTGCACGATGGTGAAAATAAACATGTTTATACATGCATATACATGCATGTAAACATGGAATTAGATGGGACAACTCTTGAACTGGTCAACCGGTATAACGATCTCTGGGAACAGTCACACTATTTGATACACAGTGCCTGATGGAGATGTGAACAATAACTGCCTTGCCAAAGGCAGCCTTTTGCAAGATGGAAACATGCAAATAAAGAACTGTCAACTGAGGGAAAAGAGTAATGAAATGTTATGTAGAATATATACGAGTGAGAAGATAACATCAAGAGATGAGCGAACAGCAGTCTGACAGAATGTACAATCAAGGCGACAGACAGTGTTGGATATCCATTGTAGCCAACCTTCATTGTGGAGACGACAACTGATTGTTAGTTATTTAAGTTGAGTAAAATAAAATATACTGTTGTATACATGTGAAGCATAGCACCAATGCAGACAAGCTGAGGACCATATTTTGGCAAGCAAAGTGTGGTTTTTGGGGAAAGTGCAACACACGAATGTCACATCACTTAAAGAAACAAATGACAACCGTAAAGTGAATAGAAAATGTAGACTTAGACAGACAAGACATTTTGGGCACATGGGAACAAGAAAACTTGGTGACAACTGGCAGCATTGGTGACAATTGAACAAGAAGAAGGCAAGGAGATACTGTATATAACTAAAAGGCTTGGCGACGTTTCTTAACTAGACAAGGACACAGATCTGATTCACGACTCCGATCACCTTGTTAGATAGCGCATCATGGCAGACGACACAGACGGATATGGCACGTGATGATGGTGTCTCACAGTGTTGCGCAGTTTCTTCACTGTGTGATGTGTTTAATCAACGCTTTCTTTACCTATGATGTGTTTAATCAATGCTTTCTTTACAGTGTGATGTGTTTAATCAATGCTTTCTTTACAGTGTGATGTGTTTAATCAACACTTTCTTTACAGTGTGATGTGTTTAATAAAATTTCTTTACAGTGTGATGTGTTTAATCAACGCTGTTTTAAGTTTGGGGTGTTTTTAATTAGACTTGTAATATCTCTGTGATGTTTGTGAAAAATTTTTTTTTCATAACCGTGTATTGTGTGTAATTAACGTTATCTTAACCGAGTGATATGCTTAATTAACGTTTTTATAACGGTGTGATGTGTGAAATTATCGTAATCATAATAATTTTATGTGTGGAGTTAACGTTATCATACCTGTGTGACGTGTATAATTAAAGTTTTAATTACTCTGTGATGTGTGTAATTAATGGTGTAATTACAGAGGGTGTGTTTAATTAGCGTCATTATAACTGTGAGTTGTATGAAATTAACGTTAACGTAAATGTGTAATGTATGTATTTCACGTTATCATAACTGTGTGATGTGTTAAATTAACGTTAACATAATTGTATATGTGTGTATTTAACATTTTCTTAATTGTGTGATGTGTGTAATTAAGGTTCAAATAACTGAGGATGTGTTTTATTAACGTTATCTTAACTAAGTGATGTGTGCAATTAACGTTATTGTAACTGTGTAATGTGTTTAAACAACGGTATGGTAACTGTGTGATGTGTTTAATTAACATTATCATAACCGTGTGATGTGTGTAATTAACGTTATTATAACTTTGTGATATGTGTAATTAACATTTTCATAACTGTGTGATGTGTGTAGTGAACTTAATAATTAGTATTTGCAGTCGGGGCGGTGACACAGTCGGAATCCTACATGTCAGACACAGTCAACAGCGAATAATGAGGTACACGTCACATACAATCAACAATTAAGTGTAGAATGACAGAGTTACGAACTGTCGTGGTCGACTCAGGATGACTGGTGACACAAAAACCCTCATGCTGGATGGTGATCTTGTCATCGGGACCTCTCTTGCAGTTCTCCGCTCCAAGAACACAATCGTTGCTGTAGGTCTTCCCGTCTGAGCCACATACTGGCTTGAAGATGTATGTGCACGGAATGTCGTCGCAGTTTAGTGGCGTCGTCGTCTCAGGCTCCTCCTGCAAATATAAGAGAATTTCGTTCCACACGAGATCTCAAGCATTTAGTAGATATAATGAGTGTGCACAGTAAGTAGCTAAGGTCAGAATTAAAACTATATGATAACAGATATTATGGCAGTCTGCAAGACACAGAAAACATGCCACACTGTAACATCGAATTAGATGGGACAACTCTTGAGCGGGTCAACCGGTATAACGATCTCTGCGAACAGTCACACTATTTGATACACATTGCCTGATGGAGATGTGAACAATAACTGCCTTGCCAAAGGCAGCCTTTTGCAATATGGAAACATGCAAATAAAGAACTGTCAACTCAAGTGTAGAAAAAGAGTATTGAAATGTTATGTAGAACATATACAAGTGAGAAGATAACATCAAGAGATGCGCGAACAGCAGTCTGACAGAATGCACAATCAAGGCGAGAGACAGTGTTGGAAATTCATTGTAGTAAACCTTCATTGCCGAGACGACATCTGATTGTTAGTTATTTAAGTTGAGTAAAATAAAAAATACTGTTGTATACATGGCACCAATGCAGACAAGCTCAGGACCATATTTTTGCAAATGAAATGTGGTTTTTGGGGAAAGTGCAAACAATACCATAGAAACACGAATGTCACATCACTTCAAGAAACAAATGACAACCGTAAAGTGAATAGAAAATGTAGACTTAGACATACAAGATATTTTGGGGACATGGGAACAAGAAAGCTTGGTCACAACTGGCAACATTGATGACAATAGAACAAGGAGAAGGCAAGGAGATATTGTATATACCTAGAAGGCTTGGCGACGTTTCTTAACTAGACAAGGACACAGATCTGATTCACGACTCCGATCACCTTGTTAGATAGCGCATCATGGCAGACGACACAGATGGATATGGCACGTGATGATGGTGTCTCACAGTGTTGCACATTTTCTTCACTGTGTGATGTTTTTAATTAACGCTTTGTTAACTGTGTGATGTGTTTAATTAACGCTTTGTTAACTGTGTGATGTGTTTAATTAACGCTTGCTGTACCTGTGATGTGTTTAATGAATGCTTTCTTCACAGGGTAATGTGTTTAATCAACGCTTTCTTTACAGTGTGATGTATTTAATCAAAGCTTTCTTTTCAGTGTGATGTGTTTAATCGACGCTTTGTTAAGTGTGCGATGTTTTTAATTCGACTTGTAATAACTCTGTGATGTTTGGAATAAACGTTTTCATAACCGTTTGATGTGTGTAATTAACGTTATCTTAACCGTGTGATATGCTTAATTAACGTTTTTATAACGGTGGGATGTGTGAAATTATTGTTATCATAACAATGTGATGTGTTGAATTAACGTTATCATAACTGTGTGATGTATGAAATTAACGTTGTTATAACGGTGTTGTGTGTTTAATTGATGTTATCATAACTGTGAGATGTGAGTAACTAATGTTTTCATAACTGTGTTATGTGTTTAATTAACGTTATCATAATTTTAGATGTATTTAATTAACGTGATCATAACTGTGTGATATGTGTAATTAAAGTTGTTGTTAGCAACCTGCTTGTGACAGGTCTTTCAGGACTCCCCTACTTTTGCACCGCACGAAATAACAACTCGTGTCATTTGCAAAAGGAATGCAATTTATTGAGAGCTGGTCATTCATACGCTCTGCGAGCGGCATGCTTCATTGACATTAAACAACATGGATGTAATGAAGTGGTGAGAAATGATACTAGTAATCACAATCTAAATCTAAAGCCTAGTATTAACTATTGCCTAGAAACTTATAGCATTTGTCAAGAACACGTCTACTCTCTAATCGTCTCCAGTCTGGTCTGCCCTCACGCTACACATTGCGTGGTCAAGCACGGACGATGTGTCCTCCGTGCATTAGCGAGTCATGCGTGCATAGCGTCCCCAGCACGCTGGCTCGTGAACTTGAGTAACCGGGTACTCCACGGTTACTCGTAAGGCCAAGCTTCCCAATGACTTGGGGAAGCCCTCGCTCAGCTGTCCTTAGTGCTCCCTTGGTTGACACAAATGTGTCCCCTTGTGAAGCTATTTATAGCGCTGGTGTCTCTCCTGTCTGGTGTCTCCCTACTAGACTTGTCTTAACTCTTATTAACTCTCTAACTACTTATTGGAGATTCTGACAGGCTCCCCTCCCCTCTGTGAAGTGTTACAATCCTTTAACTCATGTTTGTAACACGTATGGTCACAAAGAAAATTGGCTGTCCAATTTTGTCAAAGATCCAATAAGTTGTAAATCTCTCGTTTGGAGATAGAACAACTCTCTTCTTCCCTTACTCACACTGTTCTATCTCTTCACTCGGCTAATTGAGTAGCCCTTGTATCAGTATAGTTGGTTCTATAGATATCTTTGGGAATTGTTTTGAACCGGATCCGTTGTCTTATGACTTATGTCCTGACTTCCGTCTTATGACCCTCTGTCTTCTGACTTCCGTCTATTGACTTTTGTCTCGACCTGTCCTCATATTGCCCGAAATGACAACCCAAATACAAGTTGACTCTGTTATGAGTGCAACCCATGAGCATAAAATGTTCATGTTCCCATTAATATCACCTCCAACTGTATACATACAGTTCTACTCTTTACCTTCTCGCTTCAGCTCGTGAAAAGATATTTTCAATGTTACATTAAGGTTTTTAAGAAGTTATTGTGTCCCCTGAATTTAAGTTGTTGTTCTTTGAAACAAATGGTGTGTGCAACTTTTATGTGTTTGTTTTCCTGTTTGTTTGCGTGTTTTCTAATAAACTACAGTGTACTTAACTTGCTAACCTGTGTATGTGTTACTATATTAAATGTGTGTATTCCTTCGAGCGCCGTAAATCGGTTTATTGTGGTTACAAATGTTTGTTATTGTTATTTATGACCACAACTCCGCTTCAAGATGCTCAAAGTATATTCCCTATCTAATCTACTAAAGTATGGCAGCAACACACATAAAAACCCAACAACACATTGGTTACACAGATTGACAGAGACAAGTCACAACAAGACGTTTCCAGCGGTGAATAAAAATATGCCGCTACCTTTCTCTCTCTCTCTCTCCTTCTCTCAATGTTTACTCATTTTCACATTCTCTCCTCCCATTTATACATCTTTCATCCACTTTCATACTCTCACTTTGCTAAAACATTCACTCGTTATTAAAATATGGTTCATAGCATCAAATAAATGAACATTACATATTTACAATAAATGATTGGCTGAATTATAAAAGTATTCACGCCAAATGACTGTGCGGTTTGTTTGCACGTGTCATGCCTATACAAAATATACACGGTTGTGAGGATGGTTTGTCACCGATCCTGCAATACTAACTAATATAATTTGGTGTGCTGTTCTAAATTATCCTAAGGGAAATAATCTAACTAATTAATTTCATTTAAGAGAATTGAGTTAACTACCTTAAAGTGTTATTAGTAAATGAAATGATGTTAATTCCTACATGGTTGGGTTAGTTGAGAAATGATATTTCACCTAAATGAATTTATAAATGATTATGATTATGCGGTGATAAACTAATGTAATATCTAACAATTCTATTCCTACTATTGGTGTTACATTATATGGGTTATTAAATGAATGATGGTGATTTCTAACTACCACATGACATAAATAAATTTATATATGCATTTGAACATTTTGCAATTCAATTATTCAAAGAAAAATGAAGTTATGTGTACTGTTAATAAAACAATTAATATATATATATATATATATATATATATATATATATATATATATATATATATATATATATATATATATATATATATATATATATATATATATATATATTGTGGTAACAGCACGTTTAAATGACGTTCTTCTGCTTTCTTGCTTCTTTAACACTGCTTCTAAGTGTGAGGGATATGCGGGGTTTTTATCACACATAGAATAGCTAGGATGAAACAAACTACAATATCCACATCGGGGTGGCTTCTGATATGGTTTGTCTTTCTTACGATAATCTTTCTGATTGTAAGATCTATCAGGTACTCTGTTTGCAAAAGCAGTGATTTCTGTATCATGTGTTGTAGATTTAAATATGTCCCGATTAGACGAAAAATATGCCGACCCCCGTTTTTCTAATTGCTGAATGGATTCAATATCTGACTGTTGGAGAAACTTCGCAAAAGGGGTAGGAACGGTAGATGTCACCTTGTCCATTACCATAAGATCTTCTAATTTTTCATAGTTGTTACCCACTTTCGCCGCCCTAGTCCATTTTTTAAATGTGCTTTGCACGTTAGAGATGTAATCTAAGAAGGTTTCAGTTGCTTTTGGCTTAATTTGGGAGAACTGAATTTGGTACCCAGTGGCGTCTAAAAGAAAGTGTTGCATGATCCTATCGTGAATGTACTGATAATTGTTCCTTAGCTCTGTAGGTATAGATTCTATTACTTTTAACGGCTCCCCACTGAGGTTTCTCATGTAGATCATCGCCCAGTCATCCAAAGGTATTTTCTGAGTCTTTAGTTGGAATTCTATATTCTCAGTCCATGCACTAATCGAATCCTCTACGCTATATGGTTTGATAAGGCCTTTATACTTACTAAACTTATTCTGTTCTTCTTGGCTCTTTTGTTTGCTAGAGGCTACCTGTATGTTTGAATCTACCTCCATTTCCTATCAAATACATTTATCTACATTGGACACCAGTTTTCTCGCCAAGAATTTAAAATATCCAGAACGGACATACCATACATCCAATACGCCGGACACTTTTAGCTACTCCTGAAACTCAAGCCAGACGACATACTCCCGTCACATCAAGTACCAATAGGACAGAAGTGTGCAGACCACTCATAACCACTGCACCTGAAATCCAAGCCAGACGGGACACTACCACAACACCAAGTCCGTTAAATACGTCGTCTTTCACACAGGAGGGTAATAATTACGAAGATATGATTCCTATTCTCCCCAGAAAGGATCCGACTCTCAGCAACAACGACGTGCCAGCACAACCTCCTGCTAACCACCAACCAGAGGCTCTAGTTGGTAGTCATTACATACCCATGAGACATCATCAGTACCCATATAATTGTAATCCAGAATGGTTGCACCTCACACGGTATAGCCCAGCTACACTTCGTCAAGCACTTATAATGTCGCTATACCAACAACCAACACAACCTGGTATTTACTAGCAACTTAGCACAAAGCTACACCGGATCTCGGTACAAGAAAGAGCCTCTCCTTAAACGTTTATCTGCATATTTGGTTATAACTTGATCTAGTAACGTATTAGGTTATAAGTTATTACAAACATTGACTGGTTTTGACTTTATATTAATTGATAGTACTTAGCTGTATAGCTTTTATAATAACTCTAATTGTGTTTTCACGGTGAGTGAGGGGGTCTTCACTGCTCTTCCTTACGGATCTGTGTACGTATTTTTATATATTTACAGAGATATTACTGTTTCTCTGTACTTTAGAGTGTGTTTTGTAATAAGGGACGTAAGTTGTATTCACTTTGTGTGTGTGTGTTTTGCTTTTAAACTTGTGATTACGCATTGTTGAAATGTCTAATAAGTACGAACACTGGCTCAGGAATAATGGGCTCAGAATCGGGCATGTAAACATTTGCCATCTATTAGGGAAGCTGCCCGAAATATCACTTATACTTAATCAAAATTTTCACATGTTTGGCGTTAGCGAAAGTCGATTAAATGGCAACATCTCAGATGATGACATCGCTATCAGAGGTTTTAAAACCATTAGAAGAGATCCCTATCAGAAACAAGAGACGGGTATTGCAGTTTATATTTCCAACTCGCTTAACGCCCACCGCAGGCTAGACTTTGAAACCTGTGAGATTGAGTGTGTATGGATAGAGGTTAAACTTCAAAATTGCATACCGCTAGTAGTTGGCTATCATGTGCACAGTAAGTAGCTAAGGTCAGAATTAAAACTATATGATAACAGAGATTATGGCAGTCTCCAAGACACAGAAAACATGCCACACTGTAACATCGAATTAGATGGGACAACTCTTGAACGGGTCAACCGGTATAACGATCTCTGGGAACAGTCACACTATTTGATACACAGTGCCTGATGGAGATGTGAACAATAACTGCCTTGCCAAAGGCAGCCTTTTGCAATATGGAAACATGCAAATAAAGAACTGTCAACTCCAGTGTAGAAAAAGAGTATTGAAATGTTATGTAGAACATATACAAGTGAGAAGATAACATCAAGAGATGCGCGAACAGCAGTCTGACAGAATGCACAATCAAGGCGAGAGACAGTGTTGGAAATTCATTGTAGTAAACCTTCATTGCCGAGACGACATCTGATTGTTAGTTATTTAAGTTGAGTAAAATAAAAAAAATACTGTTGTATACATGGCACCAATGCAGACAAGCTGAGGACCATATTTTGGCAAGTGAAATGTGGTTTTTGGGGAAAGTGCAAACAATACCATAGAAACACGAATGTCACATCACTTCAAGAAACAAATGACAACCGTAAAGTGAATAGAAAATGTAGACTTAGAGAGACAAGATATTTTGGGCACATGTGAACAAGAAAACTTGGTGACAACTGGCAGCATTGGTGACAAGTGAACAAGGAGAAGGCAAGGAGATATTGTATATACCTAGAAGGCTTGGCGACGTTTCTTAACTAGACAAGGACACAGATCTGATTCACGACTCCGATCACCTTGTTAGATAGCGCATCATGGCAGACGACACAGATGGATATGGCACGTGATGATGGTGTCTCACAGTGTTGCACATTTTCTTCACTGTGTGATGTTTTTAATTAACGCTTTGTTAACTGTGTGATGTGTTTAATTAACGCTTTGTTAACTGTGTGATGTGTTTAATTAACGCTTGCTTAACTTGTGATGTGTTTAATCAACGCTTGCTTTACCTGTGATGTGTTTAATGAATGCTTTCTTCACAGGGTATTGTGTTTAATCAACGCTTTCTTTGCAGTGTCATGTATTTAATCAACGCTTTCTTTTCAGTGTGATGTGTTTAATCGACGCTTTCTTAAGTGTGCGATGTTTTTAATTCGACTTGTAATAACTCTGTGATGTTTGGAATAAACGTTTTCATAACCGTTTGATGTGTGTAATTAACGTTATCTTAACCGTGTGATATGCTTAATTAACGTTTTTATAACGGTGGGATGTGTGAAATTATCGTTATCATAACAATGTGATGTATGAAATTAACGTTGTTATAACGGTGTTGTGTGATTAATTGATGTTATCATAACTGTGAGATGTGTGTAACTAATGTTTTCATAACTGTGTTATGTGTTTAATTAACGTTATCATAATTTTAGATGTATTTAATTAACGTGATCATAACTGTGTGATATGTGTAATTAAAGTTTTAATTATTGTGCGATGTGTGTAATTAAGGTTGTAATGGCTGAGAATGTGTTTAATTAACGTCATTTTAACTGTGAGATATGTGAAATTAACGTTATCATAAATGTGTAATGTATGTATTTAACGTTATCATAACTGTTTGATGTGTTTAATTAACTTTATCATAATTGTATGTGTGTGTACTTAACATTTTCATAATTGTGTCTTGTGTGTAATTAAGGTTCTAATAACTGAGCATGTGTTTAATTAATGTTATCACAACTGCGTGATGTGTGTAATTAACGTAATTGTAACTGTGTAATGTGTGTAGTTAACGTAATTATAACTGTGTGATATGTGTAGTGAAAGTATTCATAATTATTAGCAGTCGGGGCTGTTACACAGTCGGAATCCTACATGTCAGACACAGTCAACGGCGAATAATGAGGTACACGTCACATACACTCAACAATTAAGTGTAGAATGACAGAGGTACGAACTGTCGTGGTCAACTCAGGCTGACTGGTAACACAAAAACCCTCATGCTGGATGGTGATCTTGTCATCGGGACCTCTCTTGCAGTTCTCCGCTCCAAGAACACAATCGTTGCTGTAGGTCTTCCCGTCTGAGCCACATACTGGCTTGAAGATGTATGTGCACGGAATGTCGTCGCAGTTTAGTGGCGTCGTCGTCTCAGGCTCCTCCTGCAAATATAAGAGAATTTCGTTCCACACGGGATCTCAAGCATTTAGTAGATATAATGAGTGTGCACAGTAAGTAGCTAAGGTCAGAATTAAAACTATATGATAACAGAGATTATGGCAGTCTCCAAGACACAGAAAACATGCCACACTGTAACATCGAATTAGATGGGACAACTCTTGAACGGGTCAACCGGTATAACGATCTCTGGGAACAGTCACACTATTTGATACACAGTGCCTGATGGAGATGTGAGCAATAACTGCTTTGCCAAAGGCAAGCTTTTGCAATATGGAAACATGCAAATAAAGAACTGTCAACTCCAGTGAAAAAAAGAGTATTGAAATGTTATGTAGAACATATACAAGTGAGAAGATAACATCAAGAGATGCGCGAACAGCAGTCTGACATAATGTACAATCAAGGCGAGAGGACAGTGTTGGAAATTTTTTGTAGTAAACCTTCATTGCCGAGACGACATCTGATTGTTAGTTATTTAAGTTGAGTAAAATAAAAAATACTGTTGTATACATGGCACCAATGCAGACAAGCTGAGGACCATATTTTGGCAAGTGAAATGTGGTTTTTGGGGAAAGTGCAAACAATACCATAGAAACACGAATGTCACATCACTTCAAGAAACAAATGACAACCGTAAAGTGAATACAAAATGTCGACTTAGACAGATAAGATATTTTGGGCACGTTATGGGAACAAGAAAACTTGGTGACAACTGGCAACATTGATGACAATAGAACAAGGAGAAGGCAAGGAGATATTGTATATACCTAGAAGGCTTGGCGACGTTTCTTAACTAGACAAGGACACAGATCTGATTCACGACTCTGATCACCTTGTTAGATAGCGCATCATGGCAGACGACACAGATGGATATGGCACGTGATGATGGTGTCTCTCAGTGTTGCACATTTTCTTCACTGTGTGATGTTTTTAATTAACGCTTTGTTAACTGTGTGATGTGTTTAATTAACGCTTTGTTAACTGTGTGATGTGTTTAATTAACGCTTGCTTTAACTGTGATGTGTTTAATCAGCGCTTGCTTTACCTGTGATGTGTTTAATGAATGCTTTTTTCACAGGGTATTGTGTTTAATCAACGCTTTCTTTACAGTGTCATGTATTTAATCAACGCTTTCTTATTAGTGTGATGTGTTTAATCGACGCTTTCTTAAGTGTGCGATGTTTTTAATTCGACTTGTAATAACTCATTGATGTTTGGAATAAACGTTTTCATAACCGTTTGATGTGTGTAATTAACGTTATCTTAACCGTGTGATATGCTTAATTAACGTTTTTATAACGGTGGGATGTGTGAAATTATCGTTATCATAACAATGTGATGTGTTGAATTAACGTTATCATAACTGTGTGATGTATGAAATTAACGTTGTTATAACGGTGTTGTGTGTTTAATTGATGTTATCATAACTGTGAGATGTGTGTAACTAATGTTTTCATAACTGTGTTATGTGTTTAATTAACGTTATCATAATTTTAGATGTATTTAATTAACGTGATCATAACTGTGTGATATGTGTAATTAAAGTTTTAATTATAGTGCGATATGTGTAATGAAGGTTGTAATGGCTGAGAATGTGTTTAATTAACGTCATTTTAACTGTGAGATATGTGAAATTAACGTTATCATAAAAGTGTAATGTATTTATTTTAACGTTATCATAACTGTTTGATGTGTTTAATTAACTTTATCATAATTTTTTGTGTGTGTACTTAACATTTTCATAATTGTGTCTTGTGTGTAATTAAGGTTCTAATAACTGAGCATGTGTTTAATTAATGTTATCACAACTGCGTGATGTGTGTAATTAACGTAATTGTAACTGTGTAATGTGTGTAATTAACGTAATTATAACTGTGTGATATGTGTAGTGAAAGTATTCATAATTATTAGCAGTCGGGGCTGTTACACAGTCGGAATCCTACATGTCAGACACAGTCAACGGCGAATAATGAGGTACATGTCACATACACTCAACAATTAAGTGTAGAATGACAGAGTTACGAACTGTCGTGGTCAACTCAGGCTGACTGGTGACACAAAAACCCTCATGCTGGATGGTGATCTTGTCATCGGGACCTCTCTTGCAGTTCTCCGCTCCAAGAACACAATCGTTGCTGTAGGTCTTCCCGTCTGAGCCACATACTGGCTTGAAGATGTATGTGCACGGAATGTCGTCGCAGTTTAGTGGCGTCGTCGTCTCAGGCTCCTCCTGCAAATATAAGAGAATTTCGTTCCACACGGGATCTCAAGCATTTAGTAGATATAATGAGTGTGCACAGTAAGTAGCTAAGGTCAGAATTAAAACTATATGATAACAGAGATTATGGCAGTCTCCAAGACACAGAAAACATGCCACACTGTAACATCGAATTAGATGGGACAACTCTTGAACGGGTCAACCGGTATAACGATCTCTGGGAACAGTCACACTATTTGATACACAGTGCCTGATGGAGATGTGAACAATAACTGCCTTGCCAAAGGCAGCCTTTTGCAATATGGAAACATGCAAATAAAGAACTGTCAACTCCAGTGTAGAAAAAGAGTATTGAAATGTTATGTAGAACATATACAAGTGAGAAGATAACATCAAGAGATGCGCGAACAGCAGTCTGACAGAATGTACAATCAAGGCGAGAGACAGTGTTGGAAATTCATTGTAGTAAACCTTCATTGCCGAGACGACATCTGATTGTTAGTTATTTAAGTTGAGTAAAATAAAAAATACTGTTGTATACATGGCACCAATGCAGACAAGCTGAGGACCATATTTTGGCAAGTGAAATGTGGTTTTTGGGGAAAGTGCAAACAATACCATAGAAACACGAATGTCACATCACTTCAAGAAACAAATGACAACCGTAAAGTGAATAGAAAATGTAGACTTAGACAGACAAGATATTTTGGGCACATGGGAACAAGAAAACTTGGTGACAACTGGCAACATTGATGACAATAGAACAAGGAGAAGGCAAGGAGATATTGTATATACCTAGAAGGCTTGGCGACGTTTCTTAACTAGACAAGGACACAGATCTGATTCACGACTCCGATCACCTTGTTAGATAGCGCATCATGGCAGACGACACAGATGGATATGGCACGTGATGATGGTGTCTCACAGTGTTGCACATTTTCTTCACTGTGTGATGTTTTTAATTAACGCTTTGTTAACTGTGTGATGTGTTTAATTAACGCTTTGTTAACTGTGTGATGTGTTTAATTAACGCTTGCTTAACTGTGATGTGTTTAATCAACGCTTGCTTTACCTGTGATGTGTTTAATGAATGCTTTTTTCACAGGGTATTGTGTTTAATCAACGCTTTCTTTACAGTGTCATGTATTTAATCAACGCTTTCTTATTAGTGTGATGTGTTTAATCGACGCTTTCTTAAGTGTGCGATGTTTTTAATTCGACTTGTAATAACTCTGTGATGTTTGGAATAAACGTTTTCATAACCGTTTGATGTGTGTAATTAACGTTATCTTAACCGTGTGATATGCTTAATTACCGTTTTTATAACGGTGGGATGTGTGAAATTATCGTTATCATAACAATGTGATGTGTTGAATTAACGTTATCATAACTGTGTGATGTATGAAATTAACGTTGTTATAACGGTGTTGTGTGTTTAATTGATGTTATCATAACTGTGAGATGTGTGTAACTAATGTTTTCATAACTGTGTTATGTGTTTAATTAACGTTATCATAATTTTAGATGTATTTAATTAACGTGATCATAACTGTGTGATATGTGTAATTAAAGTTTTAATTATTGTGCGATGTGTGTAATTAAGGTTGTAATGGCTGAGAATTTGTTTAATAAACGTCATTTTAACTGTGAGATATGTGAAATTAACGTTATCATAAATGTGTAATGTATGTATTTAACGTTATCATAACTGTTTGATGTGTTTAATTAACTTTATCATAATTTTTTGTGTGTGTACTTAACATTTTCATAATTGTGTCTTGTGTGTATTTAAGGTTCTAATAACTGAGCATGTGTTTAATTAATGTTATCACAACTGCGTGATGTGTGTAATTAACGTAATTGTAACTGTGTAATGTGTGTATTAACGTAATTATAACTGTGTGATATGTGTAGTGAAAGTATTCATAATTATTAGCAGTCGGGGCTGTTACACAGTCGGAATCCTACATGTCAGACACAGTCAACGGCGAATAATGAGGTACACGTCACATACACTCAACAATTAAGTGTAGAATGACAGAGTTACGAACTGTCGTGGTCAACTCAGGCTGACTGGTGACACAAAAACCCTCATGCTGGATGGTGATCTTGTCATCGGGACCTCTCTTGCAGTTCTCCGCTCCAAGAACACAATCGTTGCTGTAGGTCTTCCCGTCTGAGCCACATACTGGCTTGAAGATGTATGTGCACGGAATGTCGTCGCAGTTTAGTGGCGTCGTCGTCTCAGGCTCCTCCTGCAAATATAAGAGAATTTCGTTCCACACGGGATCTCAAGCATTTAGTAGATATAATGAGTGTGCACAGTAAGTAGCTAAGGTCAGAATTAAAACTATATGATAACAGAGATTATGGCAGTCTCCAAGACACAGAAAACATGCCACACTGTAACATCGAATTAGATGGGACAACTCTTGAACGGGTCAACCGGTATAACGATCTCTGGGAACAGTCACACTATTTGATACACAGTGCCTGATGGAGATGTGAACAATAACTGCCTTGCCAAAGGCAGCCTTTTGCAATATGGAAACATGCAAATAAAGAACTGTCAACTCCAGTGTAGAAAAAGAGTATTGAAATGTTATGTAGAACATATACAAGTGAGAAGATAACATCAAGAGATGCGCGAACAGCAGTCTGACATAATGTACAATCAAGGCGAGAGACAGTGTTGGAAATTCATTGTAGTAAACCTTCATTGCCGAGACGACATCTGATTGTTAGTTATTTAAGTTGAGTAAAATAAAAAAATACTGTTGTATACATGGCACCAATGCAGACAAGCTGAGGACCATATTTTGGCAAGTGAAATGTGGTTTTTGGGGAAAGTGCAAACAATACCATAGAAACACGAATGTCACATCACTTCAAGAAACAAATGACAACCGTAAAGTGAATAGAAAATGTAGACTTAGACAGACAAGATATTTTGGGCACGTTATGGGAACAAGAAAACTTGGTGACAACTGGCAGCATTGATGACAAGAGAACAAGGAGAAGGCAAGGAGATATTGTATATACCTAGAAGGCTTGGCGACGTTTCTTAACTAGACAAGGACACAGATCTGATTCACGACTCCGATCACCTTGTTAGATAGCGCATCATGGCAGACGACACAGATGGATATGGCACGTGATGATGGTGTCTCACAGTGTTGCACATTTTCTTCACTGTGTGATGTTTTTAATTAACGCTTTGTTAACTGTGTGATGTGTTTAATTAACGCTTTGTTAACTGTGTGATGTGTTTAATTAACGCTTTGTTAAATTTGTGATGTGTTTAATCAACGCTTGCTTTACCTGTGATGTGTTTAATGAATGCTTTCTTCACAGGGTAATGTGTTTAATCAACGCTTTCTTTGCAGTGTCATGTATTTAATCAACGCTTTCTTTTCAGTGTGATGTGTTTAATCGACGCTTTCTTAAGTGTGCGATGTTTTTAATTCGACTTGTAATAACTCTGTGATGTTTGGAATAAACGTTTTCATAACCGTTTGATGTGTGTAATTAACGTTATCTTAACCGTGTGATATGCTTAATTAACGTTTTTATAACGGTGGGATGTGTGAAATTATCGTTATCATAACAATGTGATGTTGAATTAACGTTATCATAACTGTGTGATGTATGAAATTAACGTTGTTATAACGGTGTTGTGTGTTTAATTGATGTTATCATAACTGTGAGATGTGTGTAACTAATGTTTTCATAACTGTGTTATGAGTTTAATTAACGTTATCATAATTTTAGATGTATTTAATTAACGTGATCATAACTGTGTGATATGTGTAATTAAAGTTTTAATTATTGTGCGATGTGTGTAATTAAGGTTGTAATGGCTGAGAATGTGTTTAATTAACGTCATTTTAACTGTGAGATATGTGAAATTAACGTTATCATAAATGTGTAATGTATGTATTTAACGTTATCATAACTGTTTGATGTGTTTAATTAACTTTATCATAATTGTATGTGTGTGTACTTAACATTTTCATAATTGTGTCTTCTGTGTAATTAAGTTTCTAATAACTGAGCATGTGTTTAATTCATGTTATCACAACTGCGTGATGTGTGTAATTAACGTAATTGTAACTGTGTAATGTGTGTAGTTAACGTAATTATAACTGTGTGATATGTGTAGTGAAAGTATTCATAATTATTAGCAGTCGGGGCTGTTACACAGTCGGAATCCTACATGTCAGACACAGTCAACGGCGAATAATGAGGTACACGTCACATACACTCAACAATTAAGTGTAGAATGACAGAGTTACGAACTGTCGTGGTCAACTCAGGCTGACTGGTGACACAAAAACCCTCATGCTGGATGGTGATCTTGTCATCGGGACCTCTCTTGCAGTTCTCCGCTCCAAGAACACAATCGTTGCTGTAGGTCTTCCCGTCTGAGCCACATACTGGCTTGAAGATGTATGTGCACGGAATGTCGTCGCAGTTTAGTGGCGTCGTCGTCTCAGGCTCCTCCTGCAAATATAAGAGAATTTCGTTCCACACGGGATCTCAAGCATTTAGTAGATATAATGAGTGTGCACAGTAAGTAGCTAAGGTCAGAATTAAAACTATATGATAACAGAGATTATGGCAGTCTCCAAGACACAGAAAACATGCCACACTGTAACATCGAATTAGATGGGACAACTCTTGAACGGGTCAACCGGTATAACGATCTCTGGGAACAGTCACACTATTTGATACACAGTGCCTGATGGAGATGTGAACAATAACTGCCTTGCCAAAGGCAGCCTTTTGCAATATGGAAACATGCAAATAAAGAACTGTCAACTCCAGTGTAGAAAAAGAGTATTGAAATGTTATGTAGAACATATACAAGTGAGAAGATAACATCAAGAGATGCGCGAACAGCAGTCTGACATAATGTACAATCAAGGCGAGAGACAGTGTTGGAAATTCATTGTAGTAAACCTTCATTGCCGAGACGACATCTGATTGTTAGTTATTTAAGTTGAGTAAAATAAAAAAATACTGTTGTATACATGGCACCAATGCAGACAAGCTGAGGACCATATTTTGGCAAGTGAAATGTGGTTTTTGGGGAAAGTGCAAACAATACCATAGAAACACGAATGTCACATCACTTCAAGAAACAAATGACAACCGTAAAGTGAATAGAAAATGTAGACTTAGACAGACAAGATATTTTTGGCACGTTATGGGAACAAGAAAACTTGGTGACAACTGGCAACATTGATGACAATAGAACAAGGAGAAGGCAAGGAGATATTGTATATACCTAGAAGGCTTGGCGACGTTTCTTAACTAGACAAGGACACAGATCTGATTCACGACTCCGATCACCTTGTTAGATAGCGCATCATGGCAGACGACACAGATGGATATGGCACGTGATGATGGTGTCTCACAGTGTTGCACATTTTCTTCACTGTGTGATGTTTTTAATTAACGCTTTGTTAACTGTGTGATGTGTTTAATTAACGCTTTGTTAACTGTGTGATGTGTTTAATTAACGCTTGCTTTAACTGTGATGTGTTTAATCAGCGCTTGCTTTACCTGTGATGTGTTTAATGAATGCTTTCTTCACAGGGTATTGTGTTTAATCAACGCTTTCTTTACAGTGTCATGTATTTAATCAACGCTTTCTTATTAGTGTGATGTGTTTAATCGACGCTTTCTTAAGTGTGCGATGTTTTTAATTCGACTTGTAATAACTCATTGATGTTTGGAATAAACGTTTTCATAACCGTTTGATGTGTGTAATTAACGTTATCTTAACCGTGTGATATGCTTAATTACCGTTTTTATAACGGTGGGATGTGTGAAATTATCGTTATCATAACAATGTGATGTGTTGAATTAACGTTATCATAACTGTGTGATGTATGAAATTAACGTTGTTATAACGGTGTTGTGTGTTTAATTGATGTTATCATAACTGTGAGATGTGTGTAACTAATGTTTTCATAACTGTGTTATGTGTTTAATTAACGTTATCATAATTTTAGATGTATTTAATTAACGTGATCATAACTGTGTGATATGTGTAATTAAAGTTTTAATTATTGTGCGATGTGTGTAGTTAAGGTTGTAATGGCTGAGAATGTGTTTAATTAACGTCATTTTAACTGTGAGATATGTGAAATTAACGTTATCATAAATGTGTTATGGATGTATTTAACGTTATCATAACTGTTTGATGTGTTTAATTAACTTTATCATAATTGTATGTGTGTGTACTTAACATTTTCATAATTGTGTCTTGTGTGTAATTAAGGTTCTAATAACTGAGCATGTGTTTAATTAATGTTATCACAACTGCGTGATGTGTGTAATTAACGTAATTGTAACTGTGTAATGTGTGTAATTAACGTAATTATAACTGTGTGATATGTGTAGTGAAAGTATTCATAATTATTAGCAGTCGGGGCTGTTACACAGTCGGAATCCTACATGTCAGACACAGTCAACGGCGAATAATGAGGTACACGTCACATACACTCAACAATTAAGTGTAGAATGACAGAGTTACGAACTGTCGTGGTCAACTCAGGCTGACTGGTGACACAAAAACCCTCATGCTGGATGGTGATCTTGTCATCGGGACCTCTCTTGCAGTTCTCCGCTCCAAGAACACAATCGTTGCTGTAGGTCTTCCCGTCTGAGCCACATACTGGCTTGAAGATGTATGTGCACGGAATGTCGTCGCAGTTTAGTGGCGTCGTCGTCTCAGGCTCCTCCTGCAAATATAAGAGAATTTCGTTCCACACGGGATCTCAAGCATTTAGTAGATATAATGAGTGTGCACAGTAAGTAGCTAAGGTCAGAATTAAAACTATATGATAACAGAGATTATGGCAGTCTCCAAGACACAGAAAACATGCCACACTGTAACATCGAATTAGATGGGACAACTCTTGAACGGGTCAACCGGTATAACGATCTCTGGGAACAGTCACACTATTTGATACACAGTGCCTGATGGAGATGTGAACAATAACTGCCTTGCCAAAGGCAGCCTTTTGCAATATGGAAACATGCAAATAAAGAACTGTCAACTCCAGTGTAGAAAAAGAGTATTGAAATGTTATGTAGAACATATACAAGTGAGAAGATAACATCAAGAGATGCGCGAACAGCAGTCTGACATAATGTACAATCAAGGCGAGAGACAGTGTTGGAAATTCATTGTAGTAAACCTTCATTGCCGAGACGACATCTGATTGTTAGTTATTTAAGTTGAGTAAAATAAAAAAATACTGTTGTATACATGGCACCAATGCAGACAAGCTGAGGACCATATTTTGGCAAGTGAAATGTGGTTTTTGGGGAAAGTGCAAACAATACCATAGAAACACGAATGTCACATCACTTCAAGAAACAAATGACAACCGTAAAGTGAATAGAAAATGTAGACTTAGAGAGACAAGATATTTTGGGCACGTGTGAACAAGAAAACTTGGTGACAACTGGCAACATTGATGACAATAGAACAAGGAGAAGGCAAGGAGATATTGTACATACCTAGAAGGCTTGGCGACGTTTCTTAACTAGACAAGGACACAGATCTGATTCACGACTCCGATCACCTTGTTAGATAGCGCATCATGGCAGACGACACAGATGGATATGGCACGTGATGATGGTGTCTCACAGTGTTGCACATTTTCTTCACTGTGTGATGTTTTTAATTAACGCTTTGTTAACTGTGTGATGTGTTTAATTAACGCTTTGTTAACTGTGTGATGTGTTTAATTAACGCTTGCTTTACCTGTGATGTGTTTAATCAACGCTTGCTTTACCTGTGATGTGTTTAATGAATGCTTTTTTCACAGGGTAATTGTGTTTAATCAACGCTTTCTTTGCAGTGTCATGTATTTAATCAACGCTTTCTTTTCAGTGTGATGTGTTTAATCGACGCTTTCTTAAGTGTGCGATGTTTTTAATTCGACTTGTAATAACTCTGTGATGTTTGGAATAAACGTTTTCATAACCGTTTGATGTGTGTAATTAACGTTATCTTAACCGTGTGATATGCTTAATTACCGTTTTTATAACGGTGGGATGTGTGAAATTATCGTTATCATAACAATGTGATGTGTTGAATTAACGTTATCATAACTGTGTGATGTATGAAATTAACGTTGTTATAACGGTGTTGTGTGTTTAATTGATGTTATCATAACTGTGAGATGTGTGTAACTAATGTTTTCATAACTGTGTTATGTGTTTAATTAACGTTATCATAATTTTAGATGTATTTAATTAACGTGATCATAACTGTGTGATATGTGTAATTAAAGTTTTAATTATTGTGCGATGTGTGTAATTAAAGTTGTAATGGCTGAGAATGTGTTTAATTAACGTCATTTTAACTGTGAGATATGTGAAATTAACAGTTATCATAAATGTGTAATGTATGCTATTTAACGTTATCATAACTGTTTGATGTGTTTAATTAACTTTATCATAATTGTATGTGTGTGTACTTAACATTTTCATAATTGTGTCTTGTGTGTAATTAAGGTTCTAATAACTGAGCATGTGTTTAATTAATGTTATCACAACTGCGTGATGTGTGTAATTAACGTAATTGTAACTGTGTAATGTGTGTAGTTAACGTCATTATAACTGTGTGATATGTGTAGTGAAAGTATTCATAATTATTAGCAGTCGGGGCTGTTACACATTCGGAATCCTACATGTCAGACACAGTCAACGGCGAATAATGAGGTACACGTCACATACACTCAACAATTAAGTGTAGAATGACAGAGTTACGAACTGTCGTGGTCAACTCAGGCTGACTGGTGACACAAAACCCTCATGCTGGATGGTGATCTTGTCATCGGGACCTCTCTTGCAGTTCTCCGCTCCAAGAACACAATCGTTGCTGTAGGTCTTCCCGTCTGAGCCACATACTGGCTTGAAGATGTATGTGCACGGAATGTCGTCGCAGTTTAGTGGCGTCGTCGTCTCAGGCTCCTCCTGCAAATATAAGAGAATTTCGTTCCACACGGGATCTCAAGCATTTAGTAGATATAATGAGTGTGCACAGTAAGTAGCTAAGGTCAGAATTAAAACTATATGATAACAGAGATTATGGCAGTCTCCAAGACACAGAAAACATGCCACACTGTAACATCGAATTAGATGGGACAACTCTTGAACGGGTCAACCGGTATAACGATCTCTGCGAACAGTCACACTATTTGATACACAGTGCCTGATGGAGATGTGAACAATAACTGCCTTGCCAAAGGCAGCCTTTTGCAATATGGAAACATGCAAATAAAGAACTGTCAACTCCAGTGTAGAAAAAGAGTATTGAAATGTTATGTAGAACATATACAAGTGAGAAGATAACATCAAGAGATGCGCGAACAGCAGTCTGACATAATGTACAATCAAGGCGAGAGACAGTGTTGGAAATTCATTGTAGTAAACCTTCATTGCCGAGACGACATCTGATTGTTAGTTATTTAAGTTGAGTAAAATAAAAAAATACTGTTGTATACATGGCACCAATGCAGACAAGCTGAGGACCATATTTTGGCAAGTGAAATGTGGTTTTTGGGGAAAGTGCAAACAATACCATAGAAACACGAATGTCACATCACTTCAAGAAACAAATGACAACCGTAAAGTGAATAGAAAATGTAGACTTATACAGACAAGATATTTTTGGCACGTTATGGGAACAAGAAACTTGGTGACAACTGGCAACATTGATGACAATAGAACAAGGAGAAGGCAAGGAGATATTGTATATACCTAGAAGGCTTGGCGACGTTTCTTAACTAGACAAGGACACAGATCTGATTCACGACTCCGATCACCTTGTTAAATAGCGCATCATGGCAGACGACACAGATGGATATGGCACGTGATGATGGTGTCTCACAGTGTTGCACATTTTCTTCACTGTGTGATGTTTTTAATTAACGCTTTGTTAACTGTGTGATGTGTTTAATTAACGCTTTGTTAACTGTGTGATGTGTTTAATTAAAGCTTGTACATGATGTGTTTAATCAAGCTTGCTTTATCTGTGATGTGTTTAATGAATGCTTTCTTCACAGGGTATTGTGTTTAATCAACGCTTTCTTTACAGTGTCATGTATTTAATCAACGCTTTCTTTTCAGTGTGATGTGTTTAATCGACGCTTTCTTAAGTGTGCGATGTTTTTAATTCGACTTGTAATAACTCTTTGATGTTTGGAATAAACGTTTTCATAACCGTTTGATGTGTGTAACTATCGTTATCTTAACCGTGTGATATGCTTTATTACCGTTTTTATAACGGTGGGATGTGTGAAATTATCGTTATCATAACAATGTGATGTGTTGAATTAACGTTATCATAACTGTGTGATGTATGAAATTAACGTTGTTATAACGGTGTTGTGTGTTTAATTGATGTTATCATAACTGTGAGATGTGTGTAACTAATGTTTTCATAACTGTGTTATGTGTTTAATTAACGTTATCATAATTTTAGATGTATTTATTTAACGTGATCATAACTGTGTGATATGTGTAATTCAAGTTTTAATTATTGTGCGATGTGTGTAATTAAAGTTGTAATGGCTGAGAATGTGTTTAATTAACGTCATTTTAACTGTGAGATATGTGAAATTAACATTATCATAAATGTGAAATGTATGCATTTAACGTTATCATAACTGTTTGATGTGTTTAATTAACTTTATCATAATTGTATGTGTGTGTACTTAACATTTTCATAATTGTGTCTTGTGTGTAATTAAGGTTCTAATAACTGAGCATGTGTTTAATTAATGTTATCACAACTGCGTGATGTGTGTAATTAACGTAATTGTAACTGTGTAATTAGTGTAGTTAACGTCATTATAACTGTGCGATATGTGTAGTGAAAGTATTCATAATTATTAGCAGTCGGGACTGTTACACAGTCGGAATCCTACATGTCAGACACAGTCAACGGCGAATAATGAGGTACACGTCACATACAATCAACAATTAAGTGTAGAATGACAGAGTTACGAACTGTCGTGGTCAACTCAGGCTGACTGGTGACACAAAAACCCTCATGCTGGATGGTGATCTTGTCATCGGGACCTCTCTTGCAGTTCTCCGCTCCAAGAACACAATCGTTGCTGTAGGTCTTCCCGTCTGAGCCACATACTGGCTTGAAGATGTATGTGCACGGAATGTCGTCGCAGTTTAGTGGCGTCGTCGTCTCAGGCTCCTCCTGCAAATATAAGAGAATTTCGTTCCACACGGGATCTCAAGCATTTAGTAGATATAATGAGTGTGCACAGTAAGTAGCTAAGGTCAGAATTAAAACTATATGATAACAGAGATTATGGCAGTCTCCAAGACACAGAAAACATGCCACACTGTAACATCGAATTAGATGGGACAACTCTTGAACGGGTCAACCGGTATAACGATCTCTGCGAACAGTCACACTATTTGATACACAGTGCCTGATGGAGATGTGAGCAATAACTGCTTTGCCAAAGGCAGCCTTTTGCAATATGGAAACATGCAAATAAAGAACTGTCAACTCCAGTGAAGAAAAAGAGTATTGAAATGTTATGTAGAACATATACAAGTGAGAAGATAACATCAAGAGATGCGCGAACAGCATTCTGACATAATGTACAATCAAGGCGAGAGACAGTGTTGGAAATTCATTGTAGTAAACCTTCATTGCCGAGACGACATCTGATTGTTAGTTATTTAAGTTGAGTAAAATAAAAAAATACTGTTGTATACATGGCACCAATGCAGACAAGCTGAGGACCATATTTTGGCAAGTGAAATGTGGTTTTGGGGAAAGTGCAAACAATACCATAGAAACACGAATGTCACATCACTTCAAGAAACAAATGACAACCGTAAAGTGAATAGAAAATGTAGACTTATACAGACAAGATATTTTTGGCACGTTATGGGAACAAGAAAACTTGGTGACAACTGGCAACATTGATGACAATAGAACAAGGAGAAGGCAAGGAGATATTGTATATACCTAGAAGGCTTGGCGACGTTTCATAACTAGACAAGGACACAGATCTGATTCACGACTCTGATCACCTTGTTAGAAATCGCATCATGGCAGACGACACAGATGGATATGGCACGTGATGATGATGTCTCACAGTGTTGCACATTTTCTTCACTGTGTGATGTTTTTAATTAACGCTTTGTTAACTGTGTGATGTGTTTAATTAACGCTTTGTTAACTGTGTGATGTGTATTAAGCTTAATTTAATCAAGCTTGCTTTATCTGTGATGTGTTTAATGAATGCATTCTTCACAGGGTATTGTGTTTAATCAACGCTTTCTTTACAGTGTCATGTATTTAATCAACGCTTTCTTTTCAGTGTGATGTGTTTAATCGACGCTTTCTTAAGTGTGCTATGTTTTTAATTCGACTTGTAATAACTCTTTGGTGTTTGGAATAAACGTTTTCATAACCGTTTGATGTGTGTAATTATCGTTATCTTAAACGTGTGATATGCTTTATTACCGTTTTTATAACGGTGGGATGTGTGAAATTATCGTTATCATAACAATGTGATGTGTTGAATTAACGTTATCATAACTGTGTGATGTATGAAATTAACGTTGTTATAACGGTGTTGTGTGTTTAATTGATGTTATCATAACTGTGAGATGTGTGTAACTAATGTTTTCATACTGTGTTATGTGTTTAATTAACGTTATCATAATTTTAGATGTATTTATTTAACGTGATCATAACTGTGTGATATGTGTAATTCAAGTTTTAATTATTGTGCGATGTGTGTAATTAAAGTTGTAATGGCTGAGAATGTGTTTAATTAACGTCATTTTAACTGTGAGATATGTGAAAATTTAAAATTATCAAAAAAAA
>JACEFZ010002079.1:0-21233 GCA_014155875.1 Cepaea nemoralis
ATCGCACAAAGGTTTTTCCTAAATAAGTCCCCGGCATCTAAGGCCTTTTTTTTTTCCCCCTCGCCCAAACCCCGGCCCCCTAACCCTTCTATTATTTTTTTAAAAAGATATCTATTTTAGCATGAACCATCAGATTTTAAATTTGAGTATTTACTAATGGGACCACCACCGAAAGATAGGCCTTGAGAAACCGAATCTAATGGTACCAAGATGTTGCATGTATGTCAATTAGAAGCGAAGATATGCAACTTTGAGTGTCGTGATCGTAAACACAGAAATTAATTAATATAACTACTAATTAGTGGCCATTTTTATACTCTAATTAGGTAACATTGCATTCTATCTAAACAGGATATAACACATATCATGCGTTGCACAATTCCGCAGAATACAAGATACAACTTACCAGGGTTTAAAGCTAATATAAGAATGCTCATGGTAATTAATGAATATAACTACTAATTAGCGGCCATTTTTATATGCTAATTAGGTAACATTGCATACTATCTAAATAGGATATAACACATATCGTGCGTTGCACAATTCCGCAGAATACAAGATACAACTTACCAGGGTTTAAAGCTAATATAAAGAATGCTCATGGTAATTAATGAATATAACTACTAATTAGCGGCCATTTTTATATGCTAATTAGGTAACATTGCATACTATCTAAATAGGATATAACACATATCGTGCGTTGCACAATTCCGCAGAATACAAGATACAACTTACCAGGGTTTAAAGCTAATATAAAGAATGCTCATGGTAATTAATGAATATAACTACTAATTAGCGGCCATTTTTATATGCTAATTAGGTAACATTGCATACTATCTAAACAGGATATAACACATATCGTGCGTTGCATAATTCCGCAGAATACAAGATACAACTTACCAGGGTTTAAAGCTAATATAAAGAATGCTCGTGGTAATTAATGAATATAACTACTATTAGCGGCCATTTTTATATGCTAATTAGATAATGTTGCATACTATCTAAACAGGAATTAATCCATTATGTGCGTAGCATCATTCCGCATAATACAATATATTACGTGCCAGGGTTTAAACATAATATTAAGAATGCACTTGGTAATTAATTAATATAATAACTAATTGGCTGCCATTTTTATATGCTAATTAGATAATGTTACATCATATGTAAAAATAGATGACATGAGCGGTTAGGCTTCGCTACACCGATCGCAATGATGTATGGTTGCTAGGGTGTTCGTGTATGGTTGCTAGGATGTTCGTTTAAAAAATAAACAAACTACTCTAGTTTTGATAACTTCTGCTATGACCTTGGTTCGGACACGAAAAAAAGATGTGCAGAAGAGATCTTTTGTGTCAATTTCTGCGTTAATGATCTCGACACTCAAAGTTGCATATCTTCGCTTCTAATTGACATACATGCATCATCTTGGTACCATTAGATTCGGTTTCTCAAGGCCTATCTTTTGGTGGTCGTCCCATTAGAAAATACTCAAATTTAAAAATCTGATGGTTCACCCTAATATTAGTAGTATGTTGTTGAAATGTATATTTGACAGCTATCATAGTTAATTTTCAATGCAGAGAAAATTAATTTATCTCCTACTTCATTTTTTTCCTTATTAATTACTAATTAGTAACTAATTAGTGTTTTCCAACCACGTGTTTTTTCTGTTCTTTCTTTCTTTATAATAATTAATATGCCCACTTCTTTGGCTTTAAAACCCGCCTATTATTATATTACCATGTAGGCCTAGTTTTTACTAATATTTCCAGCAGTATTCTGAAGAATGTTATAATAAAATTCTTAAAATTCTTCCTCTTCCGCCATATTGTTAAAATAAAATGTTAGTGACACTGATACTGATATAGATACTGAGACAATTCCTTAGTTCTGCATTGAGCTTTATTAATATTTATTAATATATTATTAATCAATCGCTGATGGGTAACCGTAATTAAACCGTAAACGGAAACGTACCTTCATGATTGAAGTTTCGGTATTTCTTCCGCCTGTATATATGTTACGTGCGTCTTGTGAATTTCTGTTCGTTATCTGAACAACTGACTCCCTAGCAGCAGTGAAAAGTATTCGTCAGCTAACAACACACATAACCCTTGACCTCTGTCAGACAAGCCGTATCAAAAACAGGATGTCGCCGCGTCCTTGATTGCATCACATTCCATCCATCCATCATGTGCCATGCCGATAAGCGTGGGTGGTCATTAGTCATTAGTCGCGGTTCCAACATCACAGCAACGGGTCGTCCCCATTATGCTCCGTTTTCGTGCCAGTGAATATCACATAAAATGTTTCCACATGTCCCATGTAAAAAGTGGGAAAGAGAAGTCTCCACAAACAACGGCCCGCTCCGGCACACTGTGCAAAGTGCCGCAGAATGAATGCCACCACAAAAGTTCTCTACGAACAGTGAGTACAGTTCACCCCTGATGGAATTGGCAGTCACTTTCCCAAAAGCGTGGGTGGTCATGACTTTCCATCTCACTCGATCACCAGAGTCGTGGATCAGCTCCGTGTGTCTGTCTCGACCATGCCACATGGCCAAGCCATCCAGGTATTTACTTCTCGGTCTTCCCCTTGGATTAAATTGTAAGATGATACAGATTATGGTTGTCACTAGGAAGAACGAATTACCACAATGTAATATACACGTAAATGGGAATATTCTTCAACAAGTGGATCGGTACAATTATCTCAGAAGAGTAATTACTAATAACTTCTGATGGGAGATGCCTTGAAGCGATTAGAACAAGAATAACCATGGCGAAAGTAATCTTTAATAAGATGAAAAACATACTGACCAATAAAATGATGTCAGTTGAAACGAGAAAAAGAGTGTCGAAGTGCTACATAGAGCCTGTAGCCTACTTTTGTATGGATGTGACGCGTGGACAATGAGCAGTCAAGCTGAAAAACATCTTATGACTGTGGAAATGTGGTTTCTGAGGAGAATGCAAAGAATACCATGGACAGACAGAAAAATCAATGACCAAGTACTTTTAAAAAATGAAAATCGTAACTGATTAGAGAAATTAGACGTAGAAAGTCAAAAAATTTTGGACATGTTATGAGAAGAAATAAATTGGAGAATTTGGTGACAACTGGCAAGATCGAGGGAAAAAGAACTAGGGGAAGACGGAGAAGTAAATACCTGGATGGCTTGACCATGGTGGAGACAAGAACACTGAGCTGATCCACGACTCTGGTGATCGAGTGAAATTGCGAATCATGACCGCCATGCTTACCGGCATGGCACATGATGGAAGAATTCGGGTAGTCTTGGGGTATGTGATCTGCTGTCTGAGTGCACATAGCTGATTTGTCCATCTTAAATTGTGTATACATGTATGTGTATCGATTGTGTGTTCTTCTGAGACGCATAATAATTATTTGTTCTTGTCTAGCAATAGGCTAGTGCCGGTGACATTCCGATTCAATTTTTCCGAGACTGGAGTGCAGATTTTGCATCTGTCAATCACCACAGGCTGCGTACCATGATTGGTATTCCGTAATTCCTCTGTTGCTATCTTAATTGCCTGGATTTCTGCATCATAATTATGGCAGTACTTTCCTGTTGGTGCTCTGGTCGTATCTGGGTATTCTATGTACACTCCCACTCATCCATTTCAAACTGCATTTTGTGTTGTCCCATCCGTATACATTCGCATCCAAGGTTCCTGTGTGTATTCATCATCAAGATAATTTAGAGTGGCTGTTCTACGTTGTACAATATTATGTTCTTCCTTGTGAAAGAATAGTTCGTTTTGGAAAGTTTTCAGAGGTACGTCAACTGCAGGCAGATCATGGTTTGTCTGATGAGTGGTTTGGCCTGGTGGATAAAACTACTTCTTTTCGACCGCCCCATGGCTAGGTTTTTAAATCTGTTCTTCATGGGGTGGGCGCATGCTGAGGAACTTTCCTACTTGCGCTTGGTCAATAAGTTGTCGTCTCCACAATGAAGGCTGGCTGCAATGGATCTCCAACACTGTCTGTCTCCGGCCTTGATTATACATTCCGTCAGACTGCTGTTCGTCCATCTCTTGATGTTATCACCCCACTTCTAACGTTGTCTACCTCTTGCTCGCTTGCCTTCAACCTCGCCCTCCAGTGCTGTTTAAAAAAAAAAAAGTGTTATGTCCTTTAAAGTGGCTGAAATATTTCACTTGCGTCTTTTTTGTGTCTTTCATCAACTCTCTTTTCAAGAACCTCTCTATTTGATTGTTTTTTGTTTTTTTTTGTAACCATGAAATACAACAAATGCTTCTGAATATCTGTCGTGTCCTCCTTTAAAGTGTCGTCCCTGGAGTGAGGAGATCCGACACCCACATTATAATATTATTTTTTTTTTTCCCCCTCAATATTCTGGAGAATCCACCAGCTTCCGTCCAACACACTCCATCAGCCTATGGACACCTTTTCCTATCACTCTCACACTGTCGTACTATGCCCCCTTCTCATACTTCCCCAACGCAACATACTCAACAACTCTTACTTCTAGAAATTAATAAAGATTAATTTATTAAAATAAAAGTGTAACGTGTATGAGACGTGTATGCGAAGAAAATGTGTGACGTGTTCTATAAAGTGTAGAGAATCTGACTCTCAGACATCAGATCAGTCCGCTGATCACAGCAAAGATAGACCACAGCACGTTACGTCAGAACAAGTACGTCTCACCCGTTGCCGGAACCATCCTGCCGGATACTGCTTTGCTTCTGTAGACCTCTGGTAATCCCATTTCATGAACATGAGAAATAGACACCGGTGGTATGAACAGTTACTTATGGACCGGATTCACTCTACACAATGTCCGTTCCTAATGTTCTCTAACCAACTGCACAAGTTCTTTTCTAGTGTTTACACAGTTAGTAAAGTTAAGTGTTAGTCGACAGATCATCCTCGTTGCACATCGAACCATTCAGTCCGCAAGTGCTAATTACTAATGTTAATTGTTACGGTACTAACACTAGTTACTCTTAACCGGTTCTCGGTTCGTTACCACTGTTTAATGCTGTATGGTGCAACTGTAATCTTCACTATGTTGGGTGAATCAACCTCCCTCTAGCTTTTAATCACGTCTGTAAGCAATCTTTATTGATTGCCGAACTGGTGTTCTTCCGACTGGGATTTTCTTCCTTCCCAAAACTTTATTGAGCTTCCTTGGATCTGGTAGGGAACCTAGGATAGAAACAACACACCTGGTGATAGTACTAGTTCATGATTCTTTCGGCTGAGTGTAAGCCTATCACCTTGCCTAATGATCGTTAGCTAACTAGACTTAGTCATAGAGCAGATTAGCTACCCACCTAGAGTCGAATCAGGTTATGACAAAGAAAAAATCAGCAAACAGAATGTGGAACCCCTCCCACAAGGGACACCTACGGGAAATCCCAATTATCCCTCATTACTCAATTCTCAACTAGTAAAGCTTATCAACACTTCACTAATCTATTCTAGCTAACAGAGTCAAGTATCACTTCCCTACTCTAGCTAGTTTCCACTAACAGTGCTAATCATCACACTATAGTTTAACAAGGCTACTGCCTAAAGTAATTATAACGAATATATTATAATAGGTTATACCTTAAATGGCACCACTGCAGTCCTATCAATCATATCTACATCTGCCATTATAGGCACGTGTAAAATTAAGTCACTAATTAACACACGGTAGATATTATTTCCACTAGGCGCTGCCGTGCCCTGGCACTCTGACTAAAGCATAATTTCAAGTCCTCCCTAGCTGGTCCCAACTAGAGTTTATATGGCAAACTACCAAAGTTGTCCACGTGACTTTATCCTCTTCTCCCCCACACAGGTGTTATTTGGACATATCAACCATTTGCAAGGATCTATTTTTCCGGGCTTAAATCCTGTCAAAGTTGTCAGTAATTGTTAAGATTCTCAAAACAAGCCAGCGAATTTTATGACGACTTCCAACAAACAGTTGCAAATAACCCCGTCAAACTCTTCATGTTCCGGAAACCAAGAATTGACATATGTACTGTTTTCTCCCTACTAAGTACTTCCGTTTTACATCTGCCATTGTGATCTCACGGCTTCCATCTGCATTCAAATGTTGACAAACTTGTCAATCTTCTGTTCCGTGGTGACAATATATGTGATTCTAACTGGTAATGAACTGCCAACTCGGTGTATCCCTTCCTTCTCACTCAACACCAAATGTGTAGATGGGCTGACCCCACTGCTTCCATTTACATTCAAATGTAGACAAACTAATCAAGGCGATGCCAGGACCTGTCACCATCAACACCGACCGTTCCAAATCCGTTATAGATGTACACGTGTAGCTACAAATATTGTCCTGAGATTTTGACATCCGCGGTGTTTTTCCAGTTAGTAAAATAATGGTGCTGAAAATACACGCCAAGCAAACGTCGGGAATATTTATCTGTTTAACTCATGGCAATCTCGCGACAATATCCATATCTTCAATACCTCTATTCTATTGTCTAATTGCTTGTTCATTATTCAGACTTCTGCGCCATATAATAAAGCTGAATATACATACAATTTGACGATTTTCATTTTTAATGCATTGTTAATCTCTCTAGATGTTAATACTGATTTCATATTGTTGAATACTTCTTTAAATCTGTTATTACATGTCCAAGATAGGAACAACTTGTTACTTGTTCTAGCATCTCCCCGTTTACAGTGATGTTAATTGATGGCCTCTCCTTTCCACTGCTATTTATCATAGTTTTCGTGTTTTAAAAACCGGGTGATGTGATTATCTACACGGAGGGGTCGGTGTTGAGAGGTAGGAGAAGTGCCTGGGGGTTCTTAGCAAAAGCTAATGGTCGGAGTTTGGTGCAGGAGAGCCTGGCGTATGATGACACAACATCTAGCTTAAGAATGGAGGTGGAGGCGGTCAGTGCAGCTTTCCGCTGGATAGAGAACACGACACATACACACATTGTGATTGTAACTGACTCAGAAAGCACGCTGAGGAGGGTGAGAACAGGCAAGCTTTGTGCAGAGTGGCTCGCTTCGCTTCGGAGGTCACGGGTAGCAAGCATCACCTGGATCTTTTCTCCTGGGCATGCCGGTGTGCTGGGGAATGAACAGGCGGACAAATTGGCTGGCTCGGCAAAACTTGGTGGAGTATTGATGCATGACAAGACAGACGTGGTTGCGGCCTTGTAGGAGCACATGTACACCTCGGAGGAGCAAATGGATCACCATAGTCTGGTAAGAATGAGACAGTGAGGTGTGACGAGGGGATCTGGCCGACGATCAACGCTCAGAGGAAAGGCGAGACGGACATATAATCAGATTGCTACTGGAACTATAGTGTTGGAACTCTTCGCTGGCTGTTGAGGATGGGGACGGAGCGCTTATGGGAATGTTCCGAACTCTGTGTCACCTTGCCATGTTTGCTAAGTCCCAATTTCTGCATTTGCATTTATCCGTCGTTTCTAGCTAATATGAATCGTGCCGTAATAATCCCGCTCTTCTATCCAGCATTTATTAGCCATCAGTGCGATGTCCTGCCAGTTTGTAGCCAATCATATTTCTGCGACTAGAATCGTGCTGCCTTCCTAGCTATCAGCCCAAGGTCTCTCTGTTGTTGTTGTTAACTACCCATGTGACGTTTTCTGCCTTCTCACGTCACTTCTCTATTTTCTCTTGTCTGTTGGTTCGAGATTCACTCACAAATTCTATTTGACGTCATTTCGTCTGACCTGCTACTTGGCACACCCCTACACCTGTTAATTGTACTTTAATATTGACTTCTCGTCTTTGACTTGGGGGAGTAAATTACAACCCTCAGAAGTCGGGGTGGATTTGCTTGATGGCCAGTGACACTGGTTATAGGAAAAAGCTAATCCAAATATAAAAATCAGTCAAGTGCTCTAGAGACTAGAAGTACTACTAGCGCGTCTGTGGACTACGCTTGGGTTCAAAAAACAAATCATCATCCCTAAGATAGTTTATGATTCTTCCATTGATGTTAAACCCAGCTTGTTTAAACATTCATTCTGTGGATAAGTGGAAGAGGCTTGGCGACAACAATCACCCATGTTTCACTCCTCATTTTATCTCTTTGGGCGATGAGTAATTATTTCTGTATCTAATTGTTACCACTTATTCCCAGTACATGTTATTAATAAGTCTGATGTCCTTCCATCTACTCCTAAAACTTGAAGGCATCCAATTAATTGTTCATGTTGTACTGTGTGACACGTTTTATTGTTGTATATAAAACATGCATATACAAGAGGGCTTCAAATGAAAACCTTAATTTTTGGGGCGTGTGTGTGTGCGTGCGCGTGTGTGTGTGTGTGCGCGTGAGAGAGAGAGAGAGAGAGAGAGAGAGAGAGAGAGAGAGAGAGAGAGAGAGAGAGAGAGAGAGAAAATATATTCTGAAAAAGTACAGAACAAATGTATAATTTTTCGATGTATTCGACTTGTTACAAGAAACAACACACAAGATGTGCAAATACTTATTGAAACAACAAGCCACCACCACTACATAATGAAACAATTAATTTCCTCAGAAAATATATTTACCTACATGGTTAGACAATTACTCAAAACTGCGTGTATTCATGTTCAATAATCACAGCTACACAGACTGCACTACAACCACTAAAAGAAAAAAACCACACACAGAAGAAAACTGATACATAATACCCATAACTAGAAAAGTCAAATATGAAAAACTGCTTGTAGCATTAGCAGAATACAGGTACCTAATATGGGCTAGTTGAAACTTGAGTGAAGGTACATACTTCTACACAACGGCCATTTTTTTTTCCAGCTCCAAAACAATAACATTACTATTAATGAATAGTTGTCAGTGGGGTACCAACTGTGGGCAGGTCGATGATTTCTCTGCAGTGCCGTTTGGCCTGGGGGATAAAACTACTTCTTTTCAACCGCCCCATAGCTAAGTTTTCAAATCTGCTCTTCATGGGTGGTCTCGGCAAGCTGAGGAACTTGTCTGCTTAGTATTAGCGTTTTCGTATCTCTGCGCTGTCTCAGTGCTTGTAAATCCCCATCTTTTCCATTTCCACTATAGGGGTTGATCTCATCCCTCCTATGGTGACTCTACGTGCTTGATTTTGCACCTTGTCCAGCTCTTGTAGTGTGGTTTTTGATGATGAACACCACGCAGTTGACCCGTATTCCAGGTATGGTCTTATGCTCTGTTGATAAACTTTGTTAAGTATTTTCTCACTGGCTCCCCATGTGGTTCCACTTAGCTTTCCCAGGATGGCTATTTTTCTTCTGGCATTTGCTACTGTTTTATTGATGTGCGTTCTCCATGTCAGCCTGTAATCAAATATTACTCCAAGGTATGTTGGTTCTTTATCTGCTCTTAGGGGTGTTCCATTTATCTGGATGATCCCTGCCTTTGTTTTGGAGAGAAGGTAAATAGAGTGGTGCTGCACTTGTCAGTGTTTATGCTGACACACCATCACTTGTATTTGCCCATGCAACAAATGTATCTACAGCTCTTTGTAGCGATCTGGTGGCCACTGGTGCCTGTTAATTTGTGCTCCATAGAACCAGGTCATCAGCGTATATTGCCGCTTTAATTCCATGCGGTAGATTAGCAACAAGATCATTGATGAAGATTAGAAAAAGTGTGGGGGACAAGAATCCGCCCTGAGGAACACCGTGACGCAGTAGTAATTTCTTACTCTTGAGCCCGTATGTTTGTACTCGGGCTCTTCTGTTGTGCAAGTATGCTTTCACCCATTTGTATATTCTTCCTTTGACATTACAGTTTCTCAATTTCTTCATCAGACCTTCTTTCCAGACTTTGTCAAAGGCTTTCTTCGGATCTATCCATGTCACAAGCACCAACTTCTCGTGGAATGCATACTCAATTTCTTGAGAGAGGTAGGTTGTCTGATCTTCCGTAGAGTGGTACTGCCTAAAGCCAGCCTGCTGTGCTGTGGCACAAGGAGGTTTTCACTTTCAATGTACCACTGCAGTCTGTGATTGATGATGCGCTCCATTGATTTGCAGAGACATCTGGTGAGACTAATTGGTCTATAGCTGGAGGCAATGGAACTATCTTTCCCTGATTTTAGGAGGGGTATCATGATTGCTTCTCTCCAAGCTTGTGGAACACTGCCTAAAGTCTAGCTGTTATTGAAGATCTGCAACAGCTTTGCTTTGGCCTCTGTTCCTAGGTTCCTGATAATTTCATTGGCGATATCTTCAGCTCCTGGTGACTTTCTCATTTTCAGTTTTGATATGGATAGCTCCAGTTTGCTGATTGTGATAGGTACCTCCAGAACCTCATGTGGTATTTCATTCAGTCCTGTGTGTTGCCATGCTCTCGAATCTCTTGTTGTCTCTCTGGACTAATTTCGATATTGTTATCTTGTGCGAATGAGTCCGCAAAATGGCCAGCTGATTTCTTTCCTGTTAAGATCTTTCCGTCTTTATGTAGTGCAATTTTTGAGTTTCTCCCTGTGCCCTCATCGTTAAGCTGTTTCATTAGCTTCCACAACTTCCTTCTGTCTCTTTCAAAGTTCAGTGACTCTTGTTTTCTCATGCCAGCTTTTCCGTCTAGCCTACAGCTTGGCCCTTTAAAATTTGGCTTTTGCGTGCTGGTATTTATTGTGGTGCTCTTGGCTGGGTTTGGCCTCTGCTTGCTTTCTACACACTCCCATGGCATTATGCAACTGTTCCAGTTCACTACTCTAGTAGGGTTTATAATGTTTACAGGCTTATTTTGGTACTGTTTCTCATGCTGCCTGTGATATGCATTTCCCAAACTCTTCAACTGCTTTCTCAGTGTTCAGGTTTCTAACCAGTATGAGCAGGTCCGCATTGCCGAATGGATAAGAACGGTATTCTTAAACATCCGGTGTGCTGATGCCGAGGTTAGCGGTTCATTCCCTACACCGGACAGCTGGGCTAAAATGTTGACCTGCCGTCCTTGACTTGGGGACGTAAATTACAAGTACCTTTGAAGTGGGTTCGTCTGATGGCGAGGGACACTGTTAATAGGGAAAGCTAACCCAAACGCAAAATTCAGTCCATCACTACTATAAAAATAGTATGGACTACGCTTGAGTTCGAAGCGAGCGAGCGCAAAAAAAAGTACAATTAAATTTAAAAAAATAACCAGTATGCTGGTGCGATGTTTGTACATTGCCCAGTCTGCTTTCTTGTAGTTCCACCTCGAGAGGATGCTGCTTTCACTTACAAGCTCATTTTCTGCAGTTAGAAAGACTGGCCGATGGTCACTGCCACCAAGTTGTTTCCCAACAATTCGTTTAATGTTCCACCCCAGGTCTGGTGAATGAAAAGCCAGGTCAGGTGTAGGTGAAGTGTACCATGATCTTGAGTAGAAGGTTTGTGACGGCTTGTTAATCAAGATGAATCTATTCTCATCCTGCCAGTCTTCCAGTCTCTCTCCCCTCTGGTCCATAAATATCAACTATATATCTCCCAAACCACTGGACCTGTTCGCACACCCCTGTAACCCTAACCTATACCCCTAAATCTGAATGTCATAACCACTACAAATAATAATAACCGCCATCGTTAATTGTTTACCTTTTCACAGTTTTTAGTTGAAGATCTAAAATCCATAACCCTAATCCGTTCCTCTACACATGTGTATGATGATAGTGTATCTACAACGCTTATGACACAAAACCATACCCGCCTTTAGAGCCAGTGAACACTTATTATTAGATATATAAGGAAAACAACTCTAGAGTTTCTGATGATCGGATCCACAAAACGTCTGTATGCTTCACATGGAACCTGTTTGTGCCATCAGTCGGACTAGTTTACTAAGAAAAACTATGAAAAACTGCACTAACATCAACCTATTAATAACACCCTCCAGATGTCGCTATCGACAGTTACAAGAAACTAATTAAAGAGAAATAATTAACACACATAAAATATATTACTTTTAAGTATAAAATGTAATTAATACACGTAACATAGTTATTCGAGTTATCTCCCCTTGGTACACCACCCCACCCTTGTCTCACGTCCTGGCAAAGTCAGGGGGGGGGGGGGGGGGAGAGAATCAATAAAATCTAAAAATAGCTTTCATAATGAGGATGATGATCGATAATTAGTAGTAATGTAGAGGAAATATGATCCGTAATAATCACATCGTAAATCATCTTCATCTACTATACTGCTATTGTTTGAAGTCGAAAGGGCAATTAGTGTGCGATAGCGCGTAATGTGCTTTCTGGCTTTTGTTTCCATCCTTGACACCTTTTTCAAGAATACAGACTGGGTTTGTGTTCGATCATTTAATCCATGATTTGTCAGCGATTGATGAGTGTCAGATGGTATATGATATGCATATGAGTTCTACACACTATTTCTGGGGGTTTGACTATTCCAAGATCCACTGCCACTGTGTCAGGTCTCAAGAGTAACCATATGTCATTGGTATGCCATGAAAAAGAAGTCTGGCATAAAGCTCCGTAGAACCAAAAGAGATCATTGTAATGTCTGACACCCTTTTAACTCCGGGATTAATGGCATCCAGTGATCTTCATTGCGGTTTTACTTCTTGGCATCTCTGCCTTAACTTTGCTTCATGTGTTTGAGCTACGATCACCACACCACATGTAGTATCTAACTTTTCCTGTTAACAGCCACGCATGTACTACGTGAACTAATGCAGTTTAGCACACCTAAAGCCATTTGTGTCTCACCTTCGTTTAAAGCGGACGGCCACGGCGCAATTAACGTTCTTGATAGAACGAATAAAGACGAAAGAGGACATAGTGTCATAGCTCGTAAAGTGGATTATGTTTTCAGTTGCATAAACTTACCTGCTACAGTTTTATTTAACAAGCAATCCTACTTCGAATTCCAGCGTTTCACATAACAACTGTAATGAAAAAATGATGTTTGCTTTGAATAATGAATAGCTTTAAACGTAACCGGAATTTTATGTCAAGCCAGCAAAGAATGCCATTGGAACATTGTTTCCTCTGGGGAAATAGTAAAACAGAACTGACAAACACAAGGTAGTTTTGGATTTAAAGTCCTTGCATCCAATTTGTTAGATGTAACTTCATCTTTCTGTTCACTAGGAATCAGCCTATACATACAATTTTGTTTCCTGCATGAACTGAGTTATGTGTGTTCTACAGATCCTGCAGATTTATACAGTTTGACATCTTTGGTTGTTTCAACTATCTATACAACAGACATTTCTTATATGTATGTAATATAATGTCGTGGTATGTGCTATCAGTTTGAGGTGCTTACTATGTTGTTATTTTACTCTCCCACCTATAGTTAATAGAACTTCTGTGTATTTCATTAAAAAAAAAAAAACACCTCGGTTTGGTGTTTACCAATTCATCCTAAAAAGGGCCAGTAATCTCGTAATATGCATTCAAATGGGATCTTAATGAGACATAAGACACAATTATGAGATTCACAATGGCTCAGTCACAGACTCTCAGGTCCAAGTGTGACATCGCCGACAATAACAGGACTCTGTTATTTCAGGTAATCCAGCTGAATGTTTAGAGATGAAGTACCGGACATTTCAATAAATGGCATTTCGAACAATAGAGAAAACACGCTCAAATACCAGGAACAACCTTTGACAGAATTTTGTCATCTAGGCCTCCCCATGGAAACCCTAAAATCCCCCCCCCCCCATGGGGGGGGGGTGGGGGAATTCCCCACCGGTTGAGAACCACTGCTCTAGGTATTATGTGGGAGAGAGTGGTGAAGATCAGGAAGAGACTTCGTGCGCTGACAGTGGTGGCGGAGTGGGCTTGGAGCAGCATGAAATTTTCCTCGGTTATTGAAAATGGTCTGGTGCTGCTTACAATATCACATAGCCAGGTGGAGAAACTGAAGCGCGAGCAAACTTATTGGGCTTGAAAAGAAAGGGCAAAAGTGTGTTTGTATCATATTCTTGCCGTCAATATATGAAAGGTACAGGGCGCTGTGAACCTCAAGGTCGCAGCGGACAGGGATCACTCCCTGCATGAGGCTTTAGGCGACACCAAGGGACATAGCTTGAAGAGAGGCAGTACTTGGATGGCACAGGCTGAGATTACTATTAGTACATTTTGTAGAAATAACCATATAGTGCACGGAGAGGAGTTGGTCAGAGTGACCCTCTCCCAAACCAAGCAATGAAGCCTTGCATAGAGTGATACTTACATTAGACCGGGGGTGCTGGTAATTAATTGTAAGTTATACAGAGACGCTCGTGCAACCGGTGACAAAGGACAACTAACGTCCCACGTGATGAGCTTTTATACACTGATAGGCCTGTTGTGAGTGGCATTTAAAGTAAATGGGTAGCGGGCAGGATCGATATCAGGGAAAATTGACACTATATAAAAGAGGAGAGTCTGATGTACGATGTCACAATTTCTAGCATACGAGTGGAGGTAGAGGCTATGACGTCTAACATCTGATAGTTACAAAATAGTACAAGCGAAACATATGTTTGTAATGGACTCGCAGAGTGTATTTCGGAAAATTAAAACTAATATTTTCCGTGTGGAGTGACTTGCATCGCTTGATAAGTCGCGGATCAGGGCGATAGCATGGATTTTCAACCTAGGACACGCAGGATATGTTGGAGCAACGAACAGACCAACGTTTCTCTGGACTATGATTTACTTTACAGTAAAGCTGACGCTGAAGGCACTTTGTGGCCGTGTGGATAGTATGGACAGAACAGCTCTTGGTACTTAAATTAGTTAGTTGCTTACCCTTTACGGGCGTAGCAGTAAACCCAAGCATTTTTTGGCTGTTCGTGATTCGTGGGCAAGTTTACGTTCCGTAGTTTGCCATTGCTTTCTGAACGACCGACACCAATATCATTTCAAAAATCAACGCAACTGTGTTTCGAACGCCGTATGTAGGATTACGAACTGCGTCCATAACACTTTCGCCATGGATCCTGTACTTAAATCCATCCATCATGTGCCATGCCAGTAAGCGTAGGCGGTCATGATCGCCATTTCACTCGATCACCAGAGGTCATGGATCAGCTCAGTGTTCTTGTCTCGATCCATGCCATGTGGCCAAGCCATCCAGGTATTTGCTTCTCGGTCTTCCCCTTGGTCTGTTCCTCTTCGATCTTGCCAGTTGTCACCAAGTTCTCCAATTCATTTCTTCTCATAACATGTCCAACAAATGTTGACTGTCTACGTCTAATGTCTCTAATCAGTTTACGATCTTCATTTCATCATACTTATATACCAACAGATTAAATGGGGAGTGATCTTAAGGTCTCGATGGCACTCAACATGTTGGAAAAAGACAAGGGAGACTTTTAATCAGGTTGCTACTGGAACCATCAGCACGGATACTCTTCGGTGACTTCTGAATAGGGGAAAGATGAGGGTGGGAGAGGGATTGGGGGGGGGGGGTGCGGTAAGAAGAAGCATATGCTGGAATGATCCGAATGCAATGAAATCGATATGAACCCATACTGAAGACAGACAAACCTTCATGTGACATAGTTAGACCACATCAACGCATACTTCTTCTGCGTTCATCCGGAGAGTTTTTTTTTTGCAAACGTGATTGCATTGTGTCTGTTTACAGCAGAGCTGCGTTCTTGCACCGTTAGGCCGACACATCCGATTTCTGCGGGCGTTTGTTGACCGGGTTAGCCTTCCCGAAGGACTTTCTACTCTCACTGTTGTGGTGCTGTCCAAATCCCAGCTGGTCAAGTTAGAATGGGCAAAAACATCACGGTAAACCTTCAAGGGAAGGCAGGGCAGACCATAGGCATTCCCTCGCCATCCAAGGAGGCTTCCATAATTGCAGAGCAGACACATAGCGCTCTGGTACTGGGCTCACCCAAGGAATCGTAACGTCCTGCGCATGGCTGCTTCACTTCCTCACTTCCGTATATTGGACATATCGTTCACCACAGGCCGCTCTCACGCAAACCAGGCGAGGTCAGTCTGCAGGCGACATTGATCAGCGCACACGAGTCAGTGTCCCACTACATGCTGTGACAGGTCTTCAGAGGGTATCACTTGCCCGAAGAGATCACAATGATGCTAAAGCAGTATTTCTCGGAATGCACTCTTGGCTTCTCTGCCTCGACGTTCACGACCAGATAGGTCAACCTCCATGTGAGTATAGCAATGAGATGTACGATTATGCCATGGCCATGTAGGTCGTACTGGATGCGGCATCCGACTATGCACATGGACTAAACTCAATGAGAAATTCAGAATATCGCCATTCAAGGTATTCATAGACGACACGACAATCCTGAGACAAGATGAGATCCATGCTTACATCATACTCAACTGATCGTCTGGTGCAGGGAGAGCTTCAAGACCAAGAAATCGAGAAGTCTTGGACTATTGAAAACGACAAGGTGGCGGCAACTGCATTCACGGGGGCCAACCAGGCAATCCACACTGCAATGGAGGAATCCGTGAAACCGAATGTGCGATTCCTCGCCGACGGACAAGAACGCAGTACACAGTGCAGGATTTACGTATAAGCCATACAAGCTATAGCTTGGGGTATATATGACATAGAATATCTGGACTTATAAAGGGCCCCATATTTCAAATAACTTAGGGCCTTATCAAGTCTACATCCTGCCCTGGCAGTACAACACATAAGCCTGACAATGGAAAACAATCTGCGAGCCATCAATAAAAGCAGATTAATCGGAGAATTAAAGATAGTGTGTCTCCAATGCATACTGATTCCGAAGCTACTATGGGGGGGGGGGGGGGGGGGAAATGACGTTCTAAAAATATGGTGAGGAGGGGGGGGGGGGGAATGACGTCCTAAAAATATGGTGAAGGGGGGCACGGGCCAAAAAAGGTTGAGAACCACTGCTCTAGACATATGGCGCATACTACATGTACCATTACGGTTCGGCTTCGTTGTTAGATCACTTTACGATGGCCTACCATCAGCTACTAAACCTGGTCAAATGGTGTAAATCCAACGACCTGACATGTCCTCTCTGTAATTACATGCAGACCAAAAGGCACATCATCGTCATCATCATCATCAAGTGTCCTGCCAGCTGGCGTAGGCGTTCATGGCTCTCCACAGATCTCGGTCTTTGGTGTTATTGGACGCAAGAGGGACGCAGACACTGAAACACGTATTGTCTGCAGGCACTGCGGCCTAAAGGAAAGGCCGATTCTTATAGCGCATAACATATAATAGATGTAGCGAGAATTAGATAACATTTCCGCAACTACATATGCTGGGTCATAGCTAGCTGCTGGGATGGATGTGAAGACGGAAGCAAGCTGCTGGGGAAAGAAATTACGCGGTCAGTTACGGTGCAGAGATTATGCTGGCAGATGCAACGGGTTCCCAATGTTCGCCCCTCTAAGAAAGGGATAACTTCTGGGCAGACACATTTAGCGATGTCAATGGGGATAAGTACGACATACGAACGTCTCGAATGTAGATGCGCAAGGCAGGTGAAAGACGTCTGGGAGTTACGATCCGGACAGGGCCGCATCGTGAGTGTGTATGGAACTTAAAGGGGCCGTAAGTAACATTCGGCTTGGAGGGACCTCTACTTCTAGTGATCGGAAACCTCTTGCCTTGCTTGCTCCCACAGGCGAAGATTGTTGAGTGTACACTGTTGAGTATAGGATCTGCCCATTTCTTTTTTTTTCTTTTTCGCTGACACAACAAACTAGAATCAGCATCTTGACTCTACAAAGTAGAGCCATATTTGTTTACCGACGAAGGCTTCTAGCCGCAGTGTCCGCTGTCTTTTGTAATTGTATTTTGTAAAGCTGTTTACTTCGTGTGTGTTTTTTTTTCCAATTGCTCAAATTCCACTGGCGATTTCATTGTAATTTAACTGTAATAAGTAATTACCATGTTCAAGTAGGGGCGCTTCAAACAAAATTAGTCATCGAAACATCGCCCGGGCAATGACTAAATAGTTCAAAGTTCTGCATAAATTAGTTTGTACAGCTACAGGTCCCGTGGACTACAAGGACGTTTAATTCTTGTCTCGTGACACAAATTCCCTTTATGATGTCAATGATCAAAATATGTAAAAGATGTATGCCTGTTGGCACTGAAAATAAATTTTACGTGGAAAAATGATATGCATATGAGTTGATCTAGAAAAGCAAAGACCGAGATCTGTGGAGTCATGAGTTATGAACGCCTACGCCAGCCGGCACGGCACTTGATAATGATGATGATGATATGAAATTATATACGGAAATTAATATATATAATTAATAAAATAATACATATATATAGTTTCTCGCCCTATATCCCGATATTGTCAAGCAAAACTCTTTAGGTCGACTTTATTAAATTCTAGCTAAATGTCCGAACCATTCAATTCTTTTATGTTAAATAAAGTCAATTATCTGTACCATCCTTACACTTGTTCTTAGTTCTCTTGTCTCTCTATCTCTTCTTGTTCTTTTTTTTTTCCAGCTGCGTGTCTTATATATGTCATCTTAAATCATGTGATTTTACACTTGTGTGAGTAGCAGGTTATTTATGAAAAATAAGAAAAACTAATTGAAATAATAAACTATACATGAACAATCATATAATGAAATATATGTTGCAAATATTAATAAAATGTAAAGATCTAACGTTAAAACCATAGTTTTTGACTTTTATTTGTATTGTGGTAACACGTAAACAGAATATAATTGAGTAATTATCTTTGGCTTAATATTTTGGTAGTTGAAAACCTGGTCACATAGGAAGCTATCGTCTACCAGGACATGACAACAAAGTCACAAAGCGAATTGCCAATTACAATAACACATTTGTTTACGTTTGTGGAGATCTGATATAATTGTTTCTATGATCAAAGATTCCACGATGAAAGCAATAGTGTTACTTGTCGCCATTTATGCGGTACATGGCACAGTTTCTATGCCCGGAGGATTCCAGGAAATAGATTTGGATCATGCCAGCGTAGAAGACAGAAACGCCATTGACAAATACTTAAACGTTACTACAACAAAACTGAATGAGGTTAAAACTCAACATGGATCTAAAAACGAAGAGCCATTGAAAATTGTGCGACTTCTGAACGCATCAAAACAGGTAAATGCACTTCAGAGAAACATTTTCTAAAGACATGTCAAAGGAAGATAATTTATAATTATAAAATTTTTGGCACTCTTCCGAATTCCGGTCCCAAAATAGATCCGCAGTGAATAGGTCAGGGTTAAGGGTTAGGGTTAGTTGTTAACTAAACACTGACCCTAACCCTTACCCCTGACCTATTCACTGCGGATCTATTTGGGACCGCAATTCGGAAGAGTGCCAAATTTTTATTAGTTACTATGAACTGACAGAACTGTAACTGATTTTGTCAACACTGGCTGCCTTATTATTATTATTATTATTATAAAATATATATACAGTGGCCACCCCCTGGACAATAGCGGTGACAGGCTGGCTAAACCAGGCGTGGGTAGCCAGTTTGGTGTCAAATCAGACAAACCAATCAGTGAACTAGGGTATGGCTACCCAGCATGTGAAGACAGGACTCGGCAGACTGAGCAGAAGAAATCATTGTCGATTCAACAGCCGATGCGACATTTACCTGCAAAGCGTTGTGGAACGTAATGAGCACGGCAAGGCACGTAGAGTGCCCTGGTCATCCACTGCATCTGTATTTGTCTCTAGTCGTCTTGACTTGTCTTGTCACTGGATTCAGATGGACTCAGGTGAGAGAGTGAGGTTGACAAATTGTGCAACTCTTCCTCACTTTAATCCAATTCATTGCGCAAGTCATTCTTCATCCAACTTCATATATCACCTTCAAGCCCTGTGGCCAGCCGCAAAGCGGCAGGCGTGGGTACGCTGGCAGCCGTTGTCGCAGACCTGCACATAGGCGGCTCAGGTCATATGGTCGTCTTCTACTGACCAGAGCAGCAGTGGGATTTGGCAGCCCCCTGAGCGACTTAGCAGCCCTCTTTAAAATGAAGAATCAGATTCGCTGTGCTGGTCACTTAACTCGCATGCCAGATCACAGGCTCCCTAAACGAATTTTTTACGGCGAGCCTGCATTGTGGTAAACACTCCCAAGGTGGCCAGAGGTAACACTTTAAAGACACTCTGAAAATCTCACTGAAAGCTTTTGAAATTCACATGACACCTGGGAGACTGCTGCCAAAGACCAAAATTCATGGCATACATCTTTGCGCAAGGGTGCAGTAACTTGTGAAGCAACCAAGACCGCAAGTGCGGTGAAGAAACGGCTGGACAGAAAAAACACTGCAGGAGATCCTCCTCCTGGAAAGTCAAGCATTCTTTGCTCACATTGTTAAAAAACATTTCGAGCCAAAATAGGCTTTATCAGCTATCTTAGAACTCACGGCTCCATACATTCAACCCCACTGGATGTAATGAATATATAAAATATATTGGGAAATAAACTTTATTATATTTATAAAGAATACGAAAACACACACACACACCCATTAATCACAGTTATGAGACTAGCATTATATTTTTGATAGAAACAAGAGGTGATGAAGTGTCATCTAGGAATTTCCTGCCACGCAAACATAAAAACTTCCCTTATAAAAATATTTATACACTCTCCCATATTTAAAAAAAGAGACCTTAGTTGTGTATAGTGTGGGTATTTTGTATTAACATTTCTATATTTTTGAAAAATGATGAAAAATAAATTCTGTGAGATAAAACAAAGTTATGTCTAACAGTTCCTAATTGTAGTCTTCACATCAAAATCAATGTTTAAGCAGAGATTCTAATTAATTGTGCATCATCAAACACCAATACAAGTTCAGTAACAGAGGGTATAGAGCAAACAAAAAGAAAGCCAATTGCAAAGGTGTTTTATTTAGGAAGTCTCTGTGGCGAAGTGGTCAAATCATCTGCCTCGCGCTCCAGAGGTTGTGGGTTCGATTCCGGGCTACGTCTTTGGTTCATGAGTGCATTTTTCTTGGAGACTCCTGGGGGTCCTTGCTGGAGCTATGGAGTTTGTGCTTGGTGTGATGCTTTTGGCAGGCCGCCCTGCAGAAAGATACCGAGCCATATGGGATAAAACCCAGTGCAATGAGGTCCATCCTCTCCACTTTTAAGACTTTTTTTCTTTTATAAAGGTGTGTTTTGATTTCTACCACTAGTATTACATGTGTAATCACAAGACCATGTTGCAACACACACATCTGTGCACCACTTAGGGGTGGGGAACCTTTTTTTCTGCAGGGGATTGGATACTTGTAACATTTGCGGGC
>JACEFZ010002080.1:0-20000 GCA_014155875.1 Cepaea nemoralis
AAAGGCACCAAATCAACCTGTATTACAGTGTAGAGGTGTTACACACAGGTTAGAAGGCACGTGATCGTATAGGACACAAGTCTCCGTTGTTTATAACATTCTTTATTTGTCGAATCGTTCCACTACAGCATAATGATGGTAGGCTCAAATCCCGATGTTTACCTTCTTGCTTGATAGCTGACCCCCAAGTGACGTGTGTGTCCCAGCCTAGATACACTTCTTCATTCGTGCACACACGTTCACTAGCTATGGTTTTCCCACTTGTCAAGGAATGCGCAGCATTCCTTAACTCTTTACTCCTAAGCTACTCCCTTTACTGTTACACCTCCTCCCTCCTCCACTCTCTTCCTCCTCCCTCCTCCTCCCTCTTCCTCCTCCTCCTCCCTCCTCCTACCTCCTCGCCCTACTCTTCCTTCCTCCTTCGCCCTCCTCCTCCCTTCTCCTCCTCCCCCTCCCTCCTCCCCCTCATCCCTCCTCCTCCCTCCTCCTTCTTCCTCCCTCCTCCTCCCCCTCCTCCCCCTCCTCCTTCCTCCTCCTCCCTCTCCTCCTCATCCCTCCTCCTCCATCCTCCTCCTCCCTCCTCCTCCTCCCTCTACCTCCTCCCACCTCCTCACTTCACATTCCTCCTCCTCTCTCTTCCTCCTCCTCCCTCCTCCTCATCCATCCTCCTCCTCCCTCCTCCTCTCTCCTCCTCCTCTCTCCTCCTCCCTCCTCCTCCTCTCTCCTCCTCCCTCCTCCTCCTCCTCCCTCTACCTCCTCCCTCCTCCTCCCTTCACATTCCTCCTCCTCCCTCTTCCTCCTCCTCCCCCTCATCCTCTTCCCGTCTTCTCCTCCCTCCTCCTTCTCCCTCTTCCTCTTCCCTCTTCCTCCCTCTTCCTTCTCCCTCCGCCTCCTCCCTCCTCCCACTCTCTCCTCCTCCTTCCTCCTCCTCCCTTTCCCTCCTCCTCCCTCTCCTCCTCCTCCCTCCTCCTCCTGCGTTCTCCTTCTCCCTCCTCCTCCCTCTTCCTCCTCCCTCCTCCTTCTCCTCCCTCCTCCCTCCTCCCTCTTCCTCCCTCTTCCTGCTCCCTCCTCCTCCTCCCTCCTCCTACTCTCTCCTCCTCCTCCCTCCTCCTCCCTCTCCCTCCTCCTCCCTCTCCGTCCTCCTCCCTCTCCTCCTCCCTCCTCCTCCTGCGTTCTCCTCCTCCCTCCTTCTTCCTCTTCCTCCTCCACCCTACTCCTCCCTCCTCTTCCTAATCCCTCCTCCTCCCTCCTATTCCTCCCTATTCCTCCTGTCTCCTGTCTCCTCCTCCCTCCTCCTCCCTCCTCTTCCCTCCTCCACCTCCCTCTTCCTCCTCCCTCCTCTATTTACCCAAGACAGACAGACAGACAGATAGACGGGAACGGGATCTTATATGACTACTTATATGATTTAAATGAGATGCTCTCCATCATGGGCTGGGCCGGGTCAGACAGACAGATAGATAGACAGACAGACATACAGACAGACAGTCGGGAACGGGAACTTATATGACTACTTATATGAATGAGATGCTCCCCACCAGGAGTTGGGCGATGCCGGGCCGGGTCAGACAGACAGACAGACAGATAGATAGACAGACAGACAGACAGATTGTCGGTAACGGGAACGAGAACTTATATGACTACTTATATGAATTAAATGAGATGCTCCCCACCAGGGTCTGGGCGAAGCCGGGCCGGGTCAGCTAGTACAAAATATTCCTAACACAAAACATTGCTAACACAAAACATTACTAACACAATCATTGAGTGACAAACTACATTAGTAAAACAAAACATTACTAACACAAAACATTACTAATACAATACATTGCTAACACAAAACAATACTAATACAATAAATTACTAACAATATATATTAGAAACACAATACATTACTAACACAAACTATTACTAATACTATACATTACTAAAACAATACGTTAGTAATACAAAACATTACTAATACAATACGTTACTAATACAATACGTTACTAACACAATACATTACTAACACAAAACACTGTTAATACAATATATTACTAACAGGGTGGCGGGATAGGGGTATCCCCTATCAAGGAGAGGTAAGGTGCCCCGTTAGCCTACGGGACACTCTTGGGCAAGGTGGAGTACCCTTTTAGCGCCCCCCCCCCCCCCCGATCAGGGTTACGTGAAGCCATGGGCGCAGGTGGTGGATGAAGTTAAAGAGCAGCCGACAGATAGTTGTAGGTTATGGTCTCCAGCTTCACGACGGTAGGCAGAGGATCTACTTTTTTGGGAGACAATGGCTACGTTCATCGACCAGTATGGTCACTGCTAGGAAGGAAAGCAATGCTAAACTACCTTCTTTACAGATGCCAAGAATATCATGTACTGCATGCAGTCTTATCGATAATCAGAGAAAAAGAATCGCCATTGCGAAGGTAGCTTTTGCAAGATGAAAAACATACTGACCAATAAAAAGATATCAATTGAAACGAGAAAAAGAGTGTTGAAGTACTACATAGAACATGAGCTTTTGTATGGATGTGAAGCGTGGACAATAAGCAGTCAAGCTGAAAAACAGCTGATGGCTGTGGAAATGTGGTTTCTGAGGAAAATGCAAAGAATACCATGGACGGACAGAAAAACAAATGAACAAGTCTTTCAAGAAACAAATGAAGATCGTAAGCTGATTAGTGTCATTAGACGTAGACAGTCAAAATTTTTTGGGCATGTTATGAAAAGAAATGAATTAGAGAACTTGGTGACAACTGGCAAGATCGAAGGGAAGAGACCAAGGGGAAGACCGAGAAGTAAATACTTGGATGGATTGGCCACATGGCATGGTCGAGACAGGAACACGAAGCTGATCCACGACTCTGGTGATCGAGTGAGACGGCAGAACATGACCGCCCACGCTTACCGGCATGGCAGATGATGGATGGACTAACACAAAAGATTACTAATACAATACATTACTATCCACGATGAGGCGCATTTAATCGCACATGGCTGCGAGGAAGACCCAGCAGGGAGAAGATGAAGCAGGATGGCGACGAAGAGAGCGGATTCCCCCACTTGACATTGCTGTGACCTGTTATATGTGAGATCCTGACACTTCAAACAAAATGCCCTGGGCTGACAGTATTCAGATATGGACAGGGAAATCCACGGGCTTATTAAATGTTCTTCAAAGAAGCAGAGACAAAGGGAAAACACGTCATGTAAAGTGCAGCAGTATTTGTGTGTATGTGGGTGAGTTATGTGTGTGTGTGTGTGTGTGTTAGTGAGTGGATAGATGTGTGGGTGAGTGTCCCACTGTCGCAGATATTTATGTGATAAAGAAAGGATGTCGAAAGAAACGACAAGGGTAACAAAGGTAGAAAATAAGGATGTAAGAAAAACCAAGCAACGAATGAAGGGAGGGAGGAAAACTGAGCAAGATGGGAAAGTGAAAGAAGTAAAGAGGAAAACACAAGCAACTGAAGAAACAATTGGAGCTAAGAGATGAAAAGTAAACAGTAAACAAAGAAGGAAGAAGGAAGAAATGCCACAAAGGGAGAGTAAGAAACGATGGAATGAAGGACAGAACGATTGAAGAATGGAAGGACGGAATACAAAATGAAATAAAGAAGTAAGTAAGCCAATAAGAAAGGAAATAATAAGGGAGGGAAAGAAATAGATACTACAACAGCGTTCAGGCCACTAAGACAATTCATAAATAAATGCATATGTATAATTTGGCATTCATAGAAATCGAGAAAAGGTGTAGGGATTAGAGGACGTACTAGTTAGTTTAAATTAGCTGCATATTCTTTACAGGTCGTCGCAATCAACACCGTCATGTATTTTACTGTTTGCGATTTCTTGGCTAGTTTACGTTCAGTAAGTAGTTTGCCACTGCACTAGACAACATAAACATTTAAAGACATAGTAACGACTGGGATACGAATTCTGTCCATATTGCATAGTTGTGGGTTCATGCGGATGATAGACATGGCTAATGAAGACACCTTTTATAGGAGTGTCTAGTTGGTCATGCGTCGATGACCACTTGTTCCGACAGCGAGGCGCTATCATCATTTGGAGGTGATAGGTTGGAATAACGGTCGATAACTATAGCTTGCAATGTTTATGTTGTCTAGTGTGTCCTCTAGTTTCTGCTTCTATGAGTGCCAGCGTCTATTGGCTGTTTTTGATTTACGTGGCACTTTTACGTGCAGTAGTTTGCCATTACTTTCTGACCGAGAAGTCAACGTTTAAGTTCGAAAGACCGGCGTGTGGAGCGAATCTACTATACCGTCGTCAGAAGAGGAAGCTGAGAGATTTAAAACGGTCTCATAGCTCCAAATAAAATGTCCCAATATAATGAGGCTTGGACAACTCTGGTGTCAAGATGCCACGAAAAACCCAGTATTTAAGGGACTTGAATCCATTTCCACTGAGCAGCATTTCCACTGAGCAGCATTTCCACTGAGCAACATTTCCACTGAGCAGCATTTCCACTGAGCAGCATTTCCACTGAGCAGCATTTCCACTGAGCAGGAAATCGATCGCAACATCTGTTAGTTCCACAACAAACACAACCAGGAGAACTTTCAATCAGAGGGCAGTTGGAACGATTCCAGTTATGACTCTTCGCTGGCTGTTGAACGAGGGGACGGAGCGCGTGTGGGAATGTCCTGGGTGCAGTGATGTCTGTTCTAAGCTCAACTTAACACAACTTAACACAATCGCCCACAGGGATTATAACGATTGCGGTGATAATTATGATAACGATGGTGATGATGATAATAATGACGACAACTGTGAGTATGATGACAATAACCGCGATGACCATAATGATTGTGAAGATAATTATGACTGCAATTGTGACGATGATAATTGTGAAAATAATTATGAATGCATTCATGACGATAATGATTGTGACGATAATTATGATTGAAGTGATGACGATAATGATTATGAAGGTAATTATGTTTGTATACGTGACGATGATGATTGTGAAGATAATTATGATTTAATTCATGACGATAATGATTGGGAAGATAATTAATAATTATGATTGCATTAATGACGATGCATCCTCGTCCGGTAGGGACAGTCATGAGCCACAGGTGACACCAGACCGTCATCCAGCTACTGATGGCAAAATCATAACTAAAATAAATAAATTTAGAGTAGGAACATGGAATGTTAGGACATTAAATGAGCTAGGAAAGTTGACCAATGTTCTAGGAGAGATGGATAGCATGAAAATGAATATACTAGGCGTTAGTGAGATGAGATGGAAGGGGTCGGGCAAAATTATAGCTGACAATCATACAATAATTTATTCTGGAGGGGATACACATGAAAAAGGTGTAGGAATAATATTAGACGAAAAAACAGCCAAGTCAATTAATGGATACTGGTGTATTTCAGATAGAGTTATTATGGTAAAAATCAAAGGCAAACCAATAGACATAAATATTATACAAGTATATGCACCAACAGCAAGCAGTAGTGATGAAGAAATACAAAACTTTTACGATGAAAAAGAAATGGCGATGGCTCAAATTGGATCACAAGAAATAAAAATAATACTTGGTGATTTTAATGCAAAAGTAGGAAAGGGAAAAATGGAGGATGTAGTGGGGAATTATGGTTTAGGTACAAGAAATGAAAGAGGGGAAAAGCTAATAGAATGGGCAAATATCAATGAGATGATAATTGGAAACACATGGTTTAAACACCATAAAAGACGACTGTACACATAGATAAGCCCTGATAAGAAAACACGCAACCAAATTGACTACATACTAATTAATAAAAGATTTAGAAATGCTTTAATTAATGTAAAGACAATGCCTGGTGCTGACTGTAATAGTGATCATGTACCACTATGTGGACAAATAAAAGTAAGATTAAAGAGAGGGAAAAAAATGGTTAAGAACATGAGACTTAATAAAGAGGTTCTGAAAATAGATAAAGAAATGCAAGAACAATACAGAGTGACTGTGAAAAATAGGTACAATGCAATAACTAAAATACAGAGTATAGATGAACAATGGGAAATGTTAAGGGACTCCATTCATCAAACTAGCAAAGAAGTATTACCGGAGAGAGGCAAAATAGCTAAGAAAAAATGGATGAATGAAGATATCTTAAAACTGATGGACAAAAGAAAACAGAGTAAAAATGACAAACAAGAATACGCTAAGATAAATAAAGAAATAAAAGATAAATGTGGGAAGGCTAAAGAAAGTTGGTTAAACGAGCAATGCAAAAAAATTGAATTAAATTCCATTAAAGATACAAAAAATATGCACAGACAAATCAGTGAGCTTACAGGAAGAAAAATAAGAATAAATACAGGGTGTTTGAAATCAAAAACAGGAAAGATAATATTAGAGGAAGATGCTATAATGAAGAGGTGGAATGAGTATATAAGAGAATTATATGAAGGAGAAAGGGGAGAATTAACAGAAGATAGTAACTTAGAAGGTCCACCTATTCTGAAAGAAGAAGTCGCTGACGCTATGAAACGTATGAAGAAAGGAAAAACAGCTGGGCCAGATGAAATCACAATAGAAGAATTAGAAGTATTGGGAGAATTTGGAGTAGATATATTAACCAAAATGTTGAATGATATTTACAGCAGTGGATATTTACCCAGTGATATGCTGAAATCTTTATTTATAGCTATACCAAAAAGACCAGGAGCAATTGATTGTGAAGATTTTCGTACAATTAACCTTATAAACCATATCACTAAGCTTCTACTCAGAATCATAATGAGAAGAATCAAAAAGAAAATAAAAATGGAAATTAGTGAAGAACAGTATGGATTTGTGGAAGGAAAGGGCACAAACAATGCAATTTATACATTACGGACACTAATAGAAAGGTCAATAGAGAAACAGAGAGACATATATTTGTGCTTCATAGATTATACTAAGGCATTTGATAAAGTAAAACACGATGAACTGATTAAAATGTTGGAAGATATCAACATTGATGGAAAAGATTTAAGAATAATAAAGAATGTTTACTGGAACCAAGTAGCAGCAATTAAAATGGGAAATAAAGAGGGTAGTTACGAACAGATAAAGCTAGGAGTACGACAAGGGTGTGTCTTGTCACCAGATCTTTTCTCCCTGTATAGCGAAGTAATAATGAGAGAGATCAAAGAGATGCCAGGAATACTAGTTGGAGGTTATAATATAAATAATATACGCTATGCAGATGACACAGTATTGGTGGCGGATAATTCAACAGACCTACAACAATTATTAGACGTTGTAGTAACAGAGAGTGCAAGGAAAGGACTCTCCTTGAATATCAAGAAAACAGTAACAATGGTAATATCAAAGAAAATGGTGACACCAAAATGTGACATAGAAATAGAAGGGAAAATCCTTAACCAAGTTGATAATTTTAGATACCTAGGGGCATTTATAACATCAGATGGAAGATGTACAACAGAGATTAGGAGTAGAATAGGGCAGGCAAAAGCCGCTTTTCAGAAAATGAAGAGTATCTTATGCAATAAGTCACTATCACTGAATGTAAGAAAGAGAGTGCTGAAATGCTATGTAGAACCAGTTTTGCTGTATGGCAGTGAATCTTGGAACGTAAATGAACAAATTAAGAAGAAATTAGAAGCAACAGAGATGTGGTTCCTGAGACGAATGTTGCGAATTCCTTGGACTGCCAGAGTAACTAACGACGACTGCCTGAAACAGGCTAATGAAACTAGAACATTATACACAACAATAAGACAGAGACAAACATCTTTCTTCGGTCACGTGATGAGAAGAGAGGCATTGGAGAACATCGTAACAACTGGAAAGATCGAGGGGAAGAGAGGCAGAGGTAGACCAAGAGAAGTGATGCTGGATGGATTGAGACAGTGGCATGGAGGAATATCAGCACCAGAGTTGATCCAGAAAACCAAAGACCGAGATCTATGGAGAGCCATGAACGCCTACGCCAGCCGGCACGGCACTTGATGATGATGATGATTAATGACGATAATGATTGTGAAGATATTTATGATTGCATTCATGACGATGATGATGATGATGATGATGATGATGATGATGGATGATGATGATGATGATGATAATGATGATGATGATGATGATGATGATGATGATGATGATGATGATGATGATGATGATGATGATGTTGATGATGATGATGATGGTGATGATGATGATGATGATGATGATGATGATGATGATGATGATGATGATGATGATGATGATGATGATGATGATGATGATGATGATGATGATGATGATGATGATGATGATGATGATGTCTGCGATGTTTATGACTTTTATTTTCGTTGCCCGCTGTGAACTACCGTCTACTCACGTGCTACTACCACTATAAGCTGCTACTACCGTGTTTCCTCGAAAATAACACCTAGTCTTATATTAATTTTCTTCTTCTTCTTCAGCTTTCCGAGCCATTGAGGTTCTTTGCTGCAGATACAATCCGTCTCCATTCGTCTCTCTGGTGGACCTTCTCTTACCAGTCGTTGATTCCAAGTGTTTGTAGGTCTGTATATGTATTATCTCTCCACCGTCTTCTTGGTCTACTTCGGGGTCTACGGTCATTTATTTCCTGAGTGTAAGCGAGTTTTGTTTCCCTATTATCTTCCATTCTTTCTATATGCCCCAGCCATTGTAGTCTATTAGCCTTCATGATACCAGTGATTAGCGGGGACTTAAACAGATCATAAATGTCTTTGTTACTTCTTCTTTTCCACTCTCCACTTTGTGTATCCCTAATGGGTCCAAAGATGCGTCTTAAAATTTTGTTCTCAAAGATTTGTAACAAGGCTTCGTCTCCTTTCGCTGTACTCCAGGTTTCAGAGCCATACAGCACAACTGGTCTGATCAGTGTTTTGTATATTGTGATTTTGATGTTACGAGATAGCGCCTTTGATTTTAGTAGATGTTGTAGTGCATAGTATATCTTATTTCCAGAGTTGATTCTAGTTTGTATTTCTTCCCTTATGATGTTGGAGCAGTTGAAGATTGTACCCAGGTATTTGTATGTTTCCGTTCTTTTAATGGTCATATTATCTATTTGTATGTGGCCAGAGTTTTTAGCCATTCCGTCTCTTGAAATTACCATATAATCTGTCTTATCTTGGTTGATAACCAGCCCCATCTGTTGGGCTTTTTCCTTTAAGTGAGTCAATATTTCCAATGTCTTTTGTTCACTTTGCCCTATAATATCTATATCATCTGCATAACCAAGCAGCTTGGATGTTCCTCTAATATCACATTCCTCCTTTATCTTCCTTACAACTTTCTCTAGAGCCAGATTGAAGAGTAGCGTCGATAGTGCATCACCCTGATTCAAGCCAGATGTTATTTGGAAGGGGTCTGATTTCCTGCCTTTATATGTTACTATATTATAAGTATCTTCCATGCATAGTCTGGTCATGTTGATTAACTTCCTTGGTATTCCAAATTCCTCCATTGCATTCCATAGACTATTCCTATGGACACTATCATAAGCCTTTTTAAAATCCACAAAAATGTTATGGAGATCTCTTTTATATTCCCAATGTTTCTCGGCTATTTGTCGTAAGATAAATATCTGATCTATTGTTGATCTGTTTTGTCTAAAACCCGCCTGGTAGTAACCTAATATGTCTTATGAATATGGTTTTAGTCTATTTAGTAATACTGCGCTTAGTATCTTATAGCTTGTGGACAGTAGTGATATTCCTCTATAATTTCCACATTGGAACTTGTCTCCTTTCTTAAAGATAGGTATCAATAATGACTCTTTCCAGTCATGGGGTAATTCTTCTGTCCTCCAGATTTTTATTATTAGTTCGTATAGCTTTAGATGTAATGCATGGCCACCTGCCTTTATAAATTCAGCAGCAATTCCATCAGTCCCAGTTGCCTTATTGTTTTTAAGTCGTATGCTTACATATAGGATTTCTTCAAATGTAGGTTCTTCAATTTGTGGTTCGCATATTAGAACCTCTTCCTGTGGGAAAATGTTACTTGGAGCTTCACAATTTAGTAATTCAATAAAATATTATTTCCATGTGTTGCACATTCCTCATTGGTATTTATCATATTCCCATTTTTGTCTTTTAAACCATATGTGTTTTGTTGGTGCCCTCGTGTCATTGACTTCAGTTCTTTAAAAAGTTTTCTGGATTCATTTTTCTGGTGATTAGTTTCCATATCTTTGATTCTTATATTAATTTTGGCTTTAAAAAATACACTAGGTCTTATATATACTTTTTTTCAGATACAACATATAAATTTATTCATGTACAAAGTTATACATTTATTCAAATGCAGTCATGTCATCATCTTTCTTCTGGAAGATCGTCTCAACTCTCCAAATCAAGTACGCACCAGTAGCGTCTGTACTGATACTGGCCATTCGGCAACAAGTCGCTCATTTTAGCTGACGATCTTAACCAGGGCTTATTTTAGGGGTATGTCTTATGTTCGGGGAAACACGGTACTAGTGAGTGAAAAGGACTGCTTTTCGCGTGTAGGTAAGCTTTCCCTATTACCAGTGTCTCTCGCCACCAATCTTACCCACCCCGACTTCTGAGCTAATGATGATGATTACATGTAGTTATTATCAATATGGCTGTAAGTATCACGTGTAGAGAGGAGGTCGGCGTGGCCAAATGGATACGACCGCTCGTTCTTAAACATCCGATATGCTGATGCTGAGGTAGGGGGTTATGTCACACCGGACAGTTGGACTAAAATGTTGACTTCTCGTCCTTGACTTAGGGACGTAAATTGCAAGTACCTCTGAAATCGGAGTGGTTTCGTCTGAGGGCGAAGGACACTGGTAATAGGGAAAGCTAATCCACAGTCAATATTCAGTCCAGTGCTACTAGAAGTAGTGTGTATGGACTACGCTTTAGTTCAAAGTGACGAGTGCCCCCCCCCCCCCCCCCCCCCCCCCCCCAAAAAAAAATGTGGTTGGAGAAAATGCCAAAATTATCACATATAATCTGCCAACTTCAATTTTACAGAAAATGTATTTGTAAGCGAAATTCCCATGGTAACTGGGAAAACAATAGCGTTCCATCTGTGAAAACTCGACACTTTTAAGTGTGAGTAATTTCCTTGTACGAACTGTCACAAATGAAGATTGCCGGATTTGAAACCGACGTCAACCCGCTACTACACATTTGAATTCTGTGAAACGCATGGCCAATATAATATAAATAAAACACAAATGCAATGAGCAGAATTCATAAAAGAAAACAGCAAAAGGCATTTGTAACGGGCGCCATCCTTTTGTCTGTGAAACACGTAGCGAACTCTGTGGTTCTGTAATGAGTTTTAAACTGTGAAAGATTGAAACGTGGTTTTACTTTTGGTGTATTTTCAGTTTGTGTTGCCGACCCAGGTGTTCGAACCTACAGACTGCATGTAAGTATTCGTTGTGCTAGGGAGCCGTGGTGGTGTAGTGGCTAAACGGTTGCTTGCTGGCCTGAAGGTCGTAGGTTCAAAGTCGCATCGATGAGGGTTTTTGTAACTGACCCATCCCACGTGAATTCAGCCTTACATGGTTTGGGATGAGGGTTTGTGTAACTGACCCATCAAAGGTGGACCCAGCCTGACATGGTTTTGGGTGTGAAGGCGGCAGGCATGATATGGACCACATTACCAACTGATTACCGATGAGTCTTTAAAATGTGGGTTTAGCATCATATGTCTAATCCGCCTTGGTTAATCTGTCGGTTGTAAATCTTCTTGAAAATTGTTTGAACGCTCAAGTTGGACGCTTCGGTTTCATGTCGTCCATGGCCTGAACATGGCTTGCATCCGCCTTTCTATTTGTCTCTCGCATTTTGTTTCTATATCTGTCGCTGTCTTTCATGCTTCATTTATCAACAAATCAACTATTCGGTCAATCAACAAAATAATCAGTCTAAGATAATCGAAGTACTAAGATAATCGAAGTTTACTCATCTCAGTAACCTAAAAAACAATAATAACTCATCTGGACTAGATGGAATCAGTAATCGGATCCTTCGCTATGCTGCACCGGCGATCTGCGAATCACTAACTTTTATATACAATCAATGTCTCACCAAAGGTCACTTCCCATCAGCCTTTAAAATCGCTAAAGTGTATCCTCATTTAAAAGCTGGTTCATTAGACGATTGCATCATGAGTAATTATAGGCCAATTTCCATATTATCCTCTTTATCCAAACCACTAGAAAAGCACATCCACAAAACAACACTAGAGCACTTAGTTCGCCACAAACTAATAGCTGACAGTCAGTCAGGATTTCGGCCAAAATATTCCTGCCATACGGTCCTAACAAACATGATAGGAAACTGGCATCAAAATATTAACAACAATACTCTATGTGGAACGATATTTATAGACTTTAAATAAGCATTCTATATGATAGATCATACTATCCTAATTAAAAAAAAACTAGAAACATTGAAAGTATGCTTTAATATAGTGACATTAATAAACTCATTCTTATTAGACAGAAAACAAGTAGTATCACACAATAAATCTCTATCCCAAGCCACTACCATTAATACTGGAGCACCTCAGGGGTCTATACTTGGCCCTCTGTTATTTGCCATTTATATAAATAATCTTCCTTTATATCTGTCATCGTCCTGCGATTTATTTGCAGACGACTGCACAGTATATCCAAACGCTATTGATCGTAATGTGCTAGAATTATCCTTGCTACAGGAAATAAATAGTGTAGTTAACTGGAGTCATGCAAACCGCAAGCAAATTAACATTTCTAAAACTAAATCTATGTTAATAGGAACAAGGCAAAGACTTCACACTCTAAACTCGCAGAGAACTCTTCAGGTGCACATTGGTAGCACGCCTATAGAAAGTGTAACCGAGCACAAGGCACTGGGTCTTATCATAGATCAAAATCTATCCTTTAATTCCCATGTTCATGCTCTAGTTAAACAAATAGCCAAAAAAGTATACCAACTTGCCAAAAATTAAAAACTTCCTCGACGAAAACACAAGAAAGATATTCTATACTTCCCACATACAAACACATATTGATTATTGCTCCACAATCTGGGATGGATGCTCCAAATCAATAACAAAACGCCTTTATTCACTCCAGAAAAGGGCAGTGCGTCTAATCAATGGTGATAAGTTTACAGACAATTCTAACCTACATGAACGTCTTCAGTTACTGCCACTCCACAGACGCCTACTTTTTAATAAGGCTAAACTAACTCACAAAATCCTATTTCAAAATGCCCCAAGCTATCTTTGGCCATTGTTTAAATATAACGCAAGACATAGCGAACGACTAAATATACTTCATGTCTCTAAACCTAGGATAGACTTATATAAAACAAGCTTAGCATACTCTGCCACTCAGTTGTGGAATAATCTTCCACAAAAAATCAAAGACACCACCAATCATTATACACACAGTCGCAACCTGTTTGAACACTACCTCAGGACAGACTACATGCCCCCTTAAAAAAAAAAAAAACAGCAACAAAGACAATAATAATGGTAAATGATCTTGAACGACAACTAGCAAGAAAAAAAATAACATTCCCATATGTGTGGCACGTTACACCCACCTTGGGTATTTATGATGCCTCAACGAGTCATGTATTATTGATTATTTTTCATGCGTTGTAATGCTTATTGTTCTTTTGTTGTTAAAGAATTGCTTCATAAGAGATGCTGAATGAAAGAATGTATGAGAGGAAATAGAGAAGAAGGGCAGAATGTCAGACGAGCCTGCGTGCCTAATTCTTAACCCTTTGAAAATAAAGATTTTCGTTCGTTCGTTCGTTCGTTCGTTCGAAGTATAATTGGGCTGACTTAAATGGATACAGACCCGGCACAAATGACACAAATAGTTGGTTAGTTAGTCGACAGATCATCCTCATTGCACATCGAACCATTCAGTCCATAAGTGCTCAGATCCCCTCCTCAGTAAATCCCGTAGCGTGTAACGGCTCACGACACAAGTTCTGTGTTGGTTTATTGCTCTTCTTTATCTTCCTGTGTAGTGTCCTTGTTTGGCCACGCCTCTTTTAACTTGCTGTTCTCGCAGCCTAACCAAGGTTGTAGATTCCCAGTCATCGCGTGGTTCTCGTAAACAACTTACTTCTCGTAGAGCATTCAGAATGTCAGCCTGGTCCATGGCTCGTCCGCCTTCCACTTCCACCTGCAAGCTTGTCAGCCCGCTCATTTCCTTGTACACCCGCATGCCCTGGCACGAAAATGAAACTAATCTTTGCCAGCCGAGACCGCTCCAGAGACAGCGGCCACTCTCTTCGGACCCACCCCATCTCTATCATCCTGATCATAACCATTGAGTCACTAAGTGCACATGCCCGATTGAATGTCTGTGTATCGAGCCATGTTATTGCTTTACTTACTGCCATGACTTCCATAGTCAGGCTGCTTGTGGTCAAAGCAAAAGCACCAGACTCTTCCTTCATGCTTTCCCCTCCGGCCTGGGCCGTAAAGGCCCATGAACGACCGACCCATCCGTGTAAATAACAGCATCATCCTCTAACGAATTCTTGAAGATCAGAGCCTGTACTTCCGTTTCCACAGCCGCTGGATTTTCATGCCTGCATTTCCTGTCTAGTTGGATGCACACTGAAAATGATGTACAGAACTCTGTTGGCACTTGTACCCACTCCTCGCCAGGTTCTATGTCCTCAAGTGAACACACCTGCTGAAGAATGTCTTCGGCTTGACCCATCCACGACTTTCCTCTGCGCCCAACTACAATCACTTATCAATAGTTACTAAGAAAGCATTCTGCAACACAATCTTCCCACCAACTCTACGCTATCAATGCCAAATCTGGACAATGATAGAAAAAGAGAAAAGAAAAATTATAACAACAGAAATGAGATTTCTGCGAAGAATACTCAATGTATCATTCAGAGAGAAAATCAGAAATGAAGAAATCAGAACTAAAGTGGGGGTTATAGATTTTATCAGAAGACAGCAAATTAAATGGTTTGGCCATGTAGCTAGTTCACCAACAAACAGTATACGGCAACAAGCAGTGATGTACAGACCAAATGGATACAGAGGAAGAGGCCGACTACGTAAACGATGGACAGGGAATAGCAGAGTTCATGGGAACCTCGATATACGAAGCGCAAAAACGAGCACTCTCCCGCTGTTTATGCTTCACCTCGACACCGCATGGTAAAAGAGGAGCAAGATGAGATGAGATGATGAGATAAATAAATACACCAAAACATTATTCTCTTTTAACTCCACATTCCGCAAAGACAATTGCTGGTAATCAATGATTAACCCGCATTCTAAAATTAGCCATGACAATGAATTGTCTATACAACGGCCTTAACCTTGTGATAACATCTGTAATAACTGATCATATGAAATCTCAATGCACAACAGCATGTTCGGGGAAAGTAGGCTAATCAACACAGATACCACAACTGATATAGATTAGTACAGCGCTCTTCAAACTGTCCATACAGGAGACGGGTGGTCAGGGGAGGGGAAGGGAGGTTGTAGTTGGGCGTAGAAAGTTGTCCTGGTTGATTAACTAAAATGTGTGTATAGTGCAGAAGAACGGGTAGATAGATCATCACGGCTTGGAGAGAATGTTGATGCAGGGAGTGACCAGAGGATGTGGCCGACACTACAACCTCCGAGGAAAGGCCAAACAGAAGCATAGTCAGGCTGCAGTTGGTACCATTAGTATTGGGACTCTTCGCTGACTATTGCAGATGAGGACGGAGTACATGTGGGAATGTTCCAAATGATGTGATGTCGGTTCTTGCCTCAACCCAACTTAATTAATTAAAACTATTTAATCCTTGCCACATTTTTTTAAATACTACAAATGTTCAAATATGAATAAAATGGCTTAAATTGCGGTAAAGATGTGAAAATGTGAACAATATGGAAACAAGAGGTAGAGCAGCTTTGTAAGACACAATTACGGGAAAACAAACTGGTTGATTCACATTCTGGGACATTCTAAGAAACTGGTTGATTCACATTCTGGGGTATTCTAAGAAACTGGTTGATTCACATTCTGGGGCATTCTAAGAAAAAGGTTGGTTCACATTCTGGGGCATTCTAAGAAACTGGTTGATTCACATTCTGGGGCATTCTAAGAAACAGGTTGATTCACATTCTGGGACATTCTAAGAAACTGGTTGGTTCACATTCTGGGACATTCTAAGAAACTGGTTGGTTCACATTCTAGGACATTCTAAGAAACAGGTTAATTCACATTCTGGGACATTCTAAGAAACTGGTTGGTTCACATCCTGGGGCATTCTAAGAAACTGGTTGATTCACATTCTGGGGCATTCTAAGAAACTGGTTGGTTCACATTCTGGGACATTCTAAGAAACTGGTTGATTCACATTTTGTGGCATTCTAAGAAACTGGTTGTTTCACATTCTGGGACATTCTAAGAAACTGGTTGATTCACATTCCGGGGCATTCTAAGAAAATGGTTGGTTCACATTCTGGGGCATTATAAGAAACTGGTTGGTTCACATTCTGGGACATTCTAAGAAACTGGTTGATTCACATTCTGGGACATTCTAAGAAACTGGTTGGTTCACATTCTGGGGCATTCTAAAAAACTGGTTGATTCACATTCTAGGGCATTCTAAGAAACTGGTTGATTCACATTCTGGGACATTCTAAGAAACTGATTGGTTCACATTCTGAGACATTCTAAGAAACTGGTTGATTCACATTCTGGGGCATTCTAAGAAACAGGTTGATTCACATTCTGGGACATTCTAAGAAACCTGGTTGATTCACATTCTGGAACATTCTAAGAAACTGGTTGGTTCACATTCTGGGGCATTCTAAGAAACTGGTTGGTTCACATTCTGGGACATTCTAAGAAACTGATTGATTCACATTCTGGGACATTCTAAGAAACTGGTTGATTCACATTCTGGGGCATTCTAAGAAACATGGTTGATTCACATTCAGGGACATTCTAAGAAACAGGTTGTATTCACATTCTGGGACATTCTAAGAAACTGGTTGGTTCACATTCTGGGACATTCTAAGAAACTGGTTGATTCACATTTTGTGGCATTCTAAGAAACTGGTTGTTTCACATTCTGGGACATTCTAAGAAACTGGTTGATTCACATTCCGGGGCATTCTAAGAAAATGGTTGGTTCACATTCTGGGGCATTCTAAGAAACTGGTTGGTTCACATTCTGGGACATTCTAAGAAACTGGTTGATTCACATTCTGGGACATTCTAAGAAACTGGTTGGTTCACATTCTGGGGCATTCTAAAAAACTGGTTGATTCACATTCTAGGGCATTCTAAGAAACTGGTTGATTCACATTCTGGGACATTCTAAGAAACTGGTTGGTTCACATTCTGAGACATTCTAAGAAACTGGTTGATTCACATTCTGGGGCATTCTAAGAAACAGGTTGATTCACATTCTGGGACATTCTAAGAAACTGGTTGATTCACATTCTGGAACATTCTAAGAAACTGGTTGGTTCACATTCTGGGGCATTCTAAGAAACTGGTTGGTTCACATTCTGGGACATTCTAAGAAAAAGATTGATTCACATTCTGGGACATTCTAAGAAACTGGTTGATTCACATTCTGGGGCATTCTAAGAAACTGGTTGATTCACATTCTGGGACATTCTAAGAAACAGGTTAATTCACATTCTGGGACATTCTAAGAAACTGGTTGATTCACATTCTGGGGCATTCTAAGAAACAGGTTGATTCACATTCTGGGACATTCTAAGAAACTGGTTGATTCACATTCTGGGACATTCTAAGAGAAGGTTGATTCACATTCTGGGACATTCTAAGAAACAGGTTAATTCACATTCTGGGACATTCAAAGAAACTGGTTGGTTCACATTCTGGGACATTCTAAGAAACTGGTTGGTTCACATTCTGGGACATTCTAAGAAACAGGTTAATTCACATTATGGGGCATTCTAAGAAACTGGTTGATTCACATTCTGGGACATTCTAAGAAACAGGTTAATTCACATTCTGGGGCATTCTAAGAAACTGGTTGATTCACATTCTGGGGCATTCTAAGAAACAGGTTAATTCACATTCTGGGACATTCTAAGAAACAGGTTGATTCACATTCTGGGGCATTCTAAGAAACTGGTTGATTCACATTCTGGGGCATTCTAAGAAACAGGTTAATTCACATTCTGGGACATTCTAAGTAGCTGGTTGGTTCACATTCTAGGACTCTGAGATAAGAAGAGCACATTATGTCATTGTCCCATCATTCACATTATGGTATTTTCCCTTAATGCACTCACTGTAATGTCATCAACATGGTTTATTAATTGTTGTTGTCTTGTCTTGTGTTTGTTTACTGATGAAGGCTTGGGGCCTTAACGTCCTTTCTTTTCTTTAATTGAAATTTGCAAATCCACTCTATACTTCCATTCTTCTCATTCTGTTATTTTTCCTTAAAGTAGTCACTGTAGTGTCATCTCAATGGTTTATTAATTATCGTTTTCTTGTGTTTGTTTGCTGATTAAGCATTACATTCTTTATTTTAATTGTTTTCTGTAAAGTTGCTTTAGATTTCGTTTTTATAGTATTTTTAAATGGTTTTAAAATGATACCTTGAGCATATTTATCAGCAAAGTGTACATTTGCTATTTACGTTTAAAACTTCATTTTACAACATTACATTTCAAAAAGGCATAGCAAAATTCTTTAGCTCAGATAAATACATAAAAGTGGAAATAACGCTGGTGACAACTAGCATGATTTAGGGGGGGATGTGGGGGTGGGGGGGGGGGAGGTAGAGGTAAATATCTAAATGGCTAGGCCACATGGCATAATATAGACAAAGACACAGATCTGATCCATGACTCTAGTGATCGTGTGAGATGGCGAAACATGACCGCCCACGCTTATCGTCATGGCACATGGTGATGATCATGATCATCCATCGACTCTGCTGTTCTTTCTGTTTGTATCTCCTGAACTTCTTCTTCTTCAGCGTTCCGAGCCATTGAGGTTCTTTGCTGCAGATACAATCCGTCTCCATTCGTCTCTCTGGTTGACCTTCTCTTGCCAGTCGTTTATTCCAAGTGCTTGAAGGTCTGTATATATATATATTATCTCTCCATCGTCTTCTTGGTCTACCTCGGGGTCTACGGTCATTTATTTCCTGAGTGTAAGCGAACTGCTGCGCTTTAATTCTGAAGTTCAATGCACTGGCGTTCTAGTCATCTCAATCCTTAAAACAGATTCTATAGATTTTCATTCCCGACCAGAGTGCACGAGGATCGTATTGCAGAACATATATTCCCATCTCAAAGTTCGAAACCTTCAGGATCTTCAGGAAGTCTACTCGAACTTCCGAGGAGAGGCGTATTATGATATAACCAGGTCATTATACGGGGTTTAGCCGTAAGTTGGTGGGAAATACTTCGTCCACTGGTTTCAGGAATTTCATTGTCAATAGACATCAACACTAGCCCGTGTACCCCTCGCATCCTTAAGGGAAGCAATAGTTAGTAACACCTTAAATGACTTAGCTTGACGTAAGAGGCGACTAGGGAAGGTTAGCACGGGAAAATCACAACATAGATGGAGTAATCCCGTAGGTATTATTCCGTAGAAAAACTTTATCCTCAGAATGCAGTCAATCGTGAACATGTTTAAAGGTAAAGAAAAGAGACGAACAACTCAGCCAACCACTGATAATAGGCACTTCTACAGGGTGTTTGTAAAGTTTGACTATACTTTGTATGTGGAGCTGTTATTTGTTAAAGAGTATGTTTTCCGCTTGCAAACAAAAAACATACTCTCCAACAAACAGCTGTACTACACACAAAGTGAAGTGAGACTTTACAAACACCCCGCAGAAGAATAGCGTGATACGGTTAACGTGAGGAAAAGAGACGAGTGACTCAAGATGATAGAATCTTCTAGAAGTATGATGTTATGCGGGTAAAGCCACAGGGAATCTTTATCGCCAAGAACATCTAAAATGTGCTATG
>JACEFZ010002080.1:27500-71555 GCA_014155875.1 Cepaea nemoralis
ATTTACAAGGCGTAATGTGTGTTTCTTTTGTTTGTGTATATTACAGAGCGTTGCCGTTTGTTAGTGTTAGGTGTCACATGTGTGAACAAAGCAAATACATACATATATACAGTTATATTATGACATTTAAGGCATAGTGCATGTAAACGCACACACACACACACACACACACAAACACACACTCATACACATGCGCGTGCAAATACATGCAACAAACATACAAACCTGCATCCATACCCAGACGCATACATATGTTACTGCCAGCGACAAAGGTACACATCCACAATATATTTCATGTTGCACATTCAAATATAATAATGGGAAAATTAATAATAATGGTAGCAGTAGTAATAAACGTATTAATAATAATAAGTAATAATAATAATAAATAATAAATAATAATAATTGTCAGATTATTGGCCTGTAAAACATTTTTTTTTTTTAAATTCATGTTTTCCTTTAAAATTTCGAATACAACAAATGCATTAATATACACATATGCGATAATATTACATTTATGGCATGTGCAATTGCCTACACATTACTTGATGATGATGATGATGATGATGATGATGATGATGATGATGATGATGATGATGATGATGATGATGATGATGATGATGATGATGATGATGATGATGATTTATACCTGCAAAACTATAGAAACAATCTAACTACACAGCTAGCTACAAAACATATAATTGCTTTATAAATAACTATCCAGCCGAATAGAAAGCTACCCAGCCACATAGATAACGGTTTAGCTACACAAACTACTACCTAGTTCAAAGATAAATACGTATATATATATATATTGCATAGCCTCAGAAACAATCTAGCTACATAACTAGCTACATAGATAACTACCTAGCTAAAAATGCATAGATAACTAGGTTCACGTAATACTACCTAATCATATGGCTATTTAGCTACATATATAACTAATTAGTTACAGAGATAAATATGTAGCTATATACATATTGTCATACCTAAACAAATATTGACCTAGCTTCACAAATTCCTTATTCATCTTGTGGTCAATATGCCAATAAGATATTACAAGAATATAACCACCAATCTATTTGACTACCAATCTGTATCTACCTATTTGTCTACCTGCCTGCCTGCCTACCAACCTACCTACGTACCAACCTACCTACCTACCTACCAACCAACCAACCAACCAACCAACGAACCAGCCAACCTGCCTGCCTCTCTGTCTGTTTGTCTGCCTGTACTTTAGTTAGCAAACTTGCCTGCCTGCTTGCATGCCTATCTATCTTCCTACATAACTAAAACACATTTTATCCATTCATAAACCCATCCATCCATCCATCCATCGAATATTGTTAGCCTGTCTGTCTGTCTCTGCCCTCCAACCCGTTTATCCATCTATCCAATTACCCGGGTCCATCCATCAATTCGCCCATTCAGAATATATCTAAAGTCATTCACCAATGCAGATGATATAGATATTATAGGGGAAAATGGACAAAAGACCTTAGAAATCTTGACTCACTTAAAGGGAAAAGCTCAACAAATGGGTTGGTTATCAACCAAGCTAAGACAGAATGTATGGTAATTTCAAGAGAAGGAACGGTTAAAAACTCTGGCTATATACAAATAGATAATATGACCATTAAAAGAACGGAAACATACAAATACCTGGGTACAATCTTCAACTGCTCCAACATAATAAGGGAAGAGATACAAGGTAGAATCAACTCTGGAAATAAGACATACTATGCACTACAACATCTGCTAAAGTCAAATGCGATATCTCGTAACACCAAGATCACAATATACAAAATACTGATTAGACCGGGTGTGCTGTATAGCTATGAAACCTGGAGTACAACTAAAGCAGACGAAGCCTTGTTACAAACCTTTGAGAACAAAGTCTTAAGACGCATCTTTGGGTCCATTAGGGATACACAAAGTGGAGAGTGGAAAAGAAGAAGCAACAAAGACATTTATGATCTGTTTAAGTCCCCGCTAATCACTGGTATCATGAAGGCTAATAGACTGCAATGGCTGGGGCATATAGAAAGAATGGAAGATAATAGGGAAACAAAAGTCGCTTACATCAGGAAATAAATGACCGTAGACCCCGAGGTAGACCAAGAAGACGGTGGAGAGATAATATACATACAGACCTACAAGCACTTGGAATCAGCGACTGGCAAGAGAAGGTCAACCAGAGAGACGAATGGAGAAGGCTTGTATCTGCAGCAAAGAACCTCAATGGCTCGGAATGCTGAAGAAGAAGAAGATTCACCAATATTTACATATGAACATTTGTCTGTTTAATGCCTTTCTGAATGTCCTTCCTGTCCTATATCTCTCCATCAATCTATCCATTCAGACACATCCACTAATCCACCAAACCCACCTACATATGTCATTATTTGTCTATTTCCTTGTCTGTCTGTCTGTCTGTCTGTCTGATTGCCTGCCTGCCTGCCTGCCTGTCTGTCTGTCTGTCTGTCTGTCTGTCTGTCTGTCTGTCTGTCTGTCTGTCTGTCTGTCTGTCTGTCTGTCTGTCTGTCTGTCTGTGGCGAAGGGATTACGAACGCAATTCTTCACGCATACGGCTGGTGATTTGGAAGCCGACCGGATTACTTTGGTTTTCAAACAATAGCATGAGTGCTGGTCGTTCAGAAAGCAATGGCAAACTACTAAACGAAAACTTGCCAAGAAATGACAGAAAATCCAAATATGCTGGGGTTGACTGCGACATCCTTTAAAGGACACGCAACTTTACTACGTATCTTATCTGTCTTCTGACATCTGTACCAATCCGTCAGTGCAGTACTGTGTTCGAGCATACAGCTGGGTACACATGTAATCAATAAACACACATGTATTGTTTGGCGCTTATAGAAGGAGAAGTAGGTAGTAGAAACAAGAGGACGCACTCATCATCATCATGTGCCATGCCGCCAAGCCTGGGCGGTCATGTTTCGTCATCTCACGCGATCACCAGAGTCGAGAGCAGCCAATCTTGCCAGTTGTGATCAAGTTCTCTAGTCTATTTCCTTTCAAAACGTGAAAAAATATTGATTGTCTACTTTTAATTTCTCCAATCAGTTTGCGGCTTTCATTTGCCTCTTGTAGGACTTGCTCATTGCTTTCTCTGTCTGTCCATATTTTTCTTTGCATTTTCCCCGGAAACCTAATTTCCAATGCTATGAGATGTTTATCAACTATTCTGCTCATTGTCCACGTTTCAAATCCAAACAAATGCACAGATTATATTTAGCACTTCAACACTCTTTTTATTTCCGTTGCAATTGATATCTTGGTATTGGCCAGTATGTTTCCATCTCGCAAAAGGCTATTTTTGCCATAGCGATTCTTGTTCTAATGTCTTTAAGGCACCTCCCATCAAGACTCACTAGATAACATACACATTGAAATCTGCTATGGTTACCGACCAAGATTCGAACCTGTCGCCTCCAAATGACGACAGCTGTCGGTAACTATAGCTTTCAAGTTTTATGTTGCCTAGTGCGTTCGCTAGGCTCTACTTCTTACTTCAACTTCTATGAGCACCAAACAATACATGTATGTTTATGTATGAACAGTCTGAGTGGCATCAAAGGGTTCCACAAGTGTTATGTTTGTGTAATACGTGTACACATTTATCTCCTGCAGATTAATCTCGTCATTCACGACACATCAGGTGATGAAGACTACGCCAAAGTCCGAGCTCTCCTCTATGATCAAGTCGACGGAGTCATCATTTGCCTCTCCCTGGACTCTCCCGAGTCACTGAGTCGTATAGAGTTAGACTGGTCTCCAGAAGTACGTCACCTCTGTCAGAAGAAGCCCTTTTTACTGGTGGGCACGAAAAGGGACTTAAGAGACAGTTCATCAACTAGGTCATGCGGCCTGGAAGGGAAATTCATCACTAAAAAACAGGGGAAACAAATCGCAAAAAAGATTGGTGCCGTGGCGTATCTAGAGTGCACTGCCCTTGAAAGTAAGCGTGAAGGGAAGGATGTTAAACGGGTGTTTGGTCGAGCCATGAGGGAATCATTAAAACAACATTAGTGTGTGTGTGTGCGTGCGCGCAGGATTGCCATCTCTCTTACTAGATAAAGAGTACATTTGGTTCGAAAAATGAGGACTTTCGAGGATATCTAATGTGTATGTACCGAGCCCCGTGGCGATGGCGTTGCGGACGCGATTCGTAATGCCGCTTACCCGCGTTCGAAACACAGCGGTGACCGATTTGGCAGCAGACCGTGTCCCGCTGGTTTTAACATGTTGGTATGGGAGCCGGTCGTTCAGAAAGCAATGGCAAACTACTGAACGTAAAACTTGCCAAAACATCTACAACGGCAGTAAAATGCAGGTGCTGACTGAAACGTACTGTAAAGGATAAGCAACTTAAACTAAAAATTGTATAGCTGTATGCTCGCCCAAGGTATTGAACTGACTGAGTTGTGAAGACGTAAGAAGACAGATAAGACAGGCAGAAATGTTGCATACCCTTTACAGGATGTCGCAGTCAACCCCAGCATATTTTGGCTTGTATCTTCATTAATTGCCAAGTTTACGTTCAGTAGCTTGTCATTGCTTTCTGAACGACCGGCACTCATACCATTGTATGAAAACCAGTGTAAGGCGGTCTGCTTCTGAATCGCCCGCAGTCGAGCTGCCGAAACATTATCTTATTGTCTTAGAAGAGTTGAGTCAAGAACAGACATAACAGCACTCCGGACTTTCCCATACGTGATCCGTCCTCATCTGGAAAGCCTTTTAGACATGATTCCCCGACGTTAACTGATTATGATTATGATTATATTTTGCTAATAACGAGATCGGGTTGTATTTCACAAAATGAAGAATAGTCTTTGCAATTTGTCGATATAAGGTAAAGAGTACTTAAGAGCCATATTGAGCCAGTCCTGATGTACGGAAGCAAATCATGGACAACTAGCATTATATGAAAGCTGCAGAGATGTGGTTTATATATGGCAACCCACATCAGAAGAATACAGTCCACATTCTATGGCCTTGTTATAAGAAGGGGAAAGCTGGAGGTGTCGTCACAACGGGAAAACTGAAGGGGAGGTGAGGCGGGAGGAGGGGGGGGGGGGGGCTAAGAGAGAATATGCTGGACAGTCTGACACCATTTCATGGAAGAATATCGGCATCAGAAATGATTGACAGCACACGAGCAGAAGGCTGTTAACAGACGTGATAACCAACGCCACATGGCATGGACCATAAGGAAAGGAGAATAAGATGGTCACAGGCAAACTAATAACTTGTTAAATATAAATAATGTTTGGTGTCTTAAATTAGAAGATTTCATCATTAACATTCTTATTTGAATGTCTTAACCGTCGCAAGTCTGTAAAAAAAATAAATAATGAGAAACTGAAAGTTTTACTTATATTATGAATGTTAAGCAAAGTACTAGGAGGCTTCAAATGAAAACCTTAAATGCGTGTGTGTGTGTGTGTGTGTGTGTGTGTGTGTGTGTGTGTGTGTGTGCGTATGTGTTTGTGTGTATGTGTCCATATGTGTGTGTGTATTAATGAATACATATGTCTACTTTTGTATGTACAATCTCAGATATCCCAAGCATTCTTGAATATATATTTATGTACACCCACAAATAAAAAGTAAATAAAAATATGTCCAGATGTGAACATCGTTTCGTCGCTAAGTTGTTGGTGTATGTAGATTGTACACTGGAAACATATATGTGTATATTGTATGTTTTGTGAACATTTACGTATAACACAGAAGTAATCATCATTATGTGCCATGGCGATAAGCGTAGGCGGTCATGTTTCGCAATAATACACGATCACCAGAGTCGTGGATCCGCTCTGTGTACTTGTCCCGATCATACCACGTGGCCAAGCCATCCAGGTATTTACTCCTCTGCCTTCCCCCTGTTCTCTTCCCCTCAATCTTGCCAGTTGTCACCAAGTTCTCTAATTTATGTTTTCTCATATCATGCCCAAAGATGTTGACACTCTGCGTCTAATTTCTATAATCAGTTTACAGTTTTCATTTGCCTCATGTAGGATTTGCTTATTGATTTTTCTGTCTGTCCTTGGTAGTCGTTGCATTTTCCCCAGAAACCACATTTCCACTGTCATTAGATGTTTTTCAGCTTGTTGGCTCATTGTGCACGTCTCACATCCAAACAAAAGTACAGGTTCTACATAGCACTTCAACTATCTTTTTCTCCTTTAAGTAATTTTGATGTAATAGAGAAGTTTAAACAAACAAATAAAGAAAATAAATAAACTACAGAAGTAATATTGTTAAATTACTTAATGGTCAGTTTATAGTTAATATACCGTACTGCAATTTCATCCATAGCAATCATGTTGGTGAGTTGATGTTTAGAAAAGTCCATGCCATCAACAAAGTACTTGAGTGCAAGTGCACGTTTAATAACTTCATTATAGCTAACAATCTTGACGAGGGCTTATTTCAGGGGTTGAAAGTCAGTTTCATATCCTTTACATGACGTGGCAGTCAACTCCAGCATTTTTTTGGCTGTTCGTGATTCCTGGGCACGTTTAAGTTGAGTAGTTTGCCATTGCTTTCTCAACAACCGGCACCCATATAATTTCGTTAAAAAAACCAACACAAGGCGTCCTGCTGCCAAATCGCCCGCAGCTGTGTTTAGAACGCGGGTATGCGGGATTCTAACTGCGTACGTAACTCCTTCTGCAGGGAGCCGTGGTAGGTCTTATATTAAAAGCATGCTGAAAAATCGCGCTAGGGTTTATTTTAAGGGTAAGACTTAGTTTCTGGGAACACAGCAGGTAATCGTCACAGAGTTAGTGTGAAGCTGTACGATATAAAGATTTAGAAACACTGGGGTGCTGAGGAGAACTAAATACCTGGATGGCTTGACCACGTGGCATGGTAGAGACAAGAACACTGATCTGGACCACGACTCTGGTGATCGTGTGGGATGGGCGAAATATGACCGCCCACTCTCATCGGCATGGTCAATGATGATTATAGTGCTGCGGAGGAGACGACATAAATAGAATTGATAGACTGAAGTAAACGGTGGACAGAGGGAATAGCAGAGTCCATGGGAATCTGGATGCTTGACGCCCATAAACGGGCACTTTCCCGCTGTTTATACTTCACCTCGACACCGCAAGGTACAAGAGGAACAAGGTGAGATGCGATGAGGCAGAAGAAGACAAAAACATAAGCAATTATTAGAAAACAAAGTACACACATAAATAGAAGATGAGAAAATGGAAAGGAGGGGGGGGGGGGGTGTGAAGAAAGAAGAGGGCGAAGAGATGAAAACAAAAGGGAAAATAGAAAAGAGGAGGGAAAAGGAAGAACAATACACGGAGGTTCGTAAAGAATCCTCTGGCAGACTAAGGTTTATCTCTCAAATCAAATGCCTAGTTGACCAGGTTATGTGATTGCTGGCGGTCAACATAACATGGCAGAATGGATACAAGCGCTCGTTCTCAAATATCCGGTGTCTTGATGCCGAAGTAGCGGGTTCACCGGTCAGTTGGACTAAAATGTTGACTACTCGTCCTTGAACTGGGACGTAAATTACAAGTATCTTAGAAGTCTAGAAGTCTTAGAAGCCTGATGGCGAGGGACACCGGTAAAAGATAAAGTTAATCCACACGCAAAAAAATCACTTCAATGCACTAGAAGTCTAGAACCACGTGTATGGACTACGCTTGAGCTCAAACAGAGCGAAGGCAGAAATAAACTGTGATCGGTGGAAAGAGCTTACATCTAGCTGGATGAAGTTGTTGTAGAAACTACTCTTTCTCAGGCATTATTTATCAGGTCATTCCCATACGTGCTCCGTCCCCGTTCAACGTTCAACAGCCAGCGAAGAGTCATACTACTAATCGTTCCCACCGCTATCATATTAAACGTTCTCCTTGTCTTCACTCTCAGTTTTGAGAAACCCCTGCCGATCCCCCGCAATCTCATTCTTTCCACATATGGGTTCTCAATCTGTTCCTCTGCCTTCTCCACCTGGTCCCACAAGAGCACGACCACCTCCCCCTTGTCCATAGCAAACTACACCAAGAGGTGCACATTCCCTGCTAGTCTATCAGCTTGTTCATTCCGCCACATTCCTGCATGGCCAGGGCAAAATATCCATACAATTCTCACAATCTGTGACCTCTGAAGCGACAAGAGTCATTCCACACGAAACATTCCTTTCTTCACCTTGCTAAGCATATTCTTTGAATCCGTAATAAATACAACGTGTGTTGCAGTAGTCTCCTCTAGCCACCAGAATGCCGCTGTTACTGCCTCCACCTCCATTCTCATGCTGGAGGTCGTAGTCTCATATGCCAGACTCTCCTTTTTCAAGACTCGTTCATTAGCCTTTGCAATAAAGCCCCAGCCACTACGTCTGTTTCTCACCACTGACCCATCGGTGTAGATGACTATGTCACCTTGATGTGTGTTGCTCTGGATCAGCTTTTACACTTCAAACTCAGTGCGGCCCTCTGCCCATTCTCTGCACTCACGACCCAGTGTTATTATTACATTGTGCCAGTCCGTCATGTCTTCCGGAACTTCAACCCGCTCTCTTTCACGATTAATGGTCTCTAGATCACACACCTGACTTATAGAAAGTTCTGCCTGTGCCATCCAGGACCTGCCTCGTCTTAATCTATGACCCTTGACCATATCCATTGCTGCATGCAGCGGGTGATCCCTGTCTGCGGCAACTCTCGGGTACCATTTGGCCTGAAGGACCCTATGCCTATCCGTCATTGTTGGTAGCGCCTGGATATGCCTCATGCATATAATTGGTGTGTCCTTTGTGCACCACAGGATTAACCGCATTGCAACATTCTGTATGCGCTCCAACCTTTCAAGCTAGCTCTTTGATACTGTCAGCAGCCCCAAACCATACTCAATGAATAAATTATTAACTGCTGAAAGGGCCTGTACCGCTTCCTCTGATCTACCCCGACTGCTGTCATATCCCCCAATGCATTAAGTCCCCTACCAGCCTTCACCACCAAAGCCTCCACGTGATCCTTAAAAGACAAACACCTGTCAAAGGTGATACCCAAGTACTTCAATTTACTCTCTCGACTAAGAGGACACCCATTCAACATAATACCTGGGACATCTGCCTTGACGATCCGGTTATCCACGGAGTATCACACAACCGATGCCTTGTCTGGGTGTATAATGGTCCCTGCATCCCTGCATCCCTCCGCAACCCTGTTTACTGCCACCTGTAAGTCTTTCGCCAAACTGGCCCTGTCTCTGCCCTGTCTGTACACCATCACATCTTCTGGAAATATCAAGATTCTACCCACACCTGGTGTCTCAATGGCTGCGATTTTGCTGATGTAGACATTAAAGAGCACTGGGGACAAGGTAGACCCTGCGGCAAACCAGGTGTAATAGTACAGGGGTCAGAAGTCCAGGAACTCATATCTCTTGTTTATTCTGGAAGCCCTCGTAGACATCAAATGCAAAAGTTGCAGCATTGGCCCGAATCCTTGGGGAAGCAGATTACGACTTTCCAAATGTCGCTGGAGCCTGCGTGCTACTATCTTTTCGAGGAATTTGCCATACGTGTTTTGCAGGGTTCTCATTCGGTATCCATTAAGTCTGGAGTAATCATTACCTGGCTTTTGCAGTGGGACCAGGTAGTTATGCAGCCAATCGTGGGGTATTTCCGCTGTCCTCCAAGTCCCCATCATACGCAACCAACTTAAACAGTAATAACAGTGTGTCAACAAACAGACTTGTCCAATTTTCCATTGAATGTTGTTTCGTTTCTTAGCTATTTCCTGTCCATTTGTATTAGTACCTCACGGCTTCTTTTGATATTCTCTTCTCTTCAAAAGCATAAATCAATAGTCGTCTGCAGTTTGATGTAGCCTTGACCACCAGCAGAGGCGGTCATCCGAATGTCATACCTGGACTTGGACTTCATGTCCCTATTGAATCTTGAGCCCTAAAAATTGTATTTACAAACAAAAAAATAATAATAAAACGCCATTTTGTCAACCAGCAGACTTGTCCAAGCTTCCATTGAAAATTGTTTTATTCTTCAACTATTTCTTGTCCGTTTGTATTACTACGCCATATTGTTAACCAGACTGTCAGGTTTCAATACCAACAATGGATTAATTGTAGTTCTTTCTAGGTAGCAAATTTGTTTTCCACCTGAATACAAAGTATTACGCCTCAGCAATACGAAGTAGCATACCACTGCTATACAAAGTAGCAACTGAATGGAAGTGTAGGGGGTACACGAATCCTATTATTCAGCATGGTGGCAATATATCCGACACAATGATTTGAATGTAGAAATAAATGTGTAAACAAATCTTGATGTACGATCACTTCCAGTGATTCACAGTGGGGTATTTATATTTTGGCTGACATGAAGCTAGAATTATTGAAAGGTTTCTTTATATCGTTGGAATTGAGACATTTCACTTTTGTGAAGGTGCGGAGCACGCGACTCCTTAACTGGACTGTAGGTGACCTGACTTGAAAAACTTGAAGGAGCTTTCTATCGGTTAATTGATTCAGTGTATAACAAAAAGTAGGTTAGGACCAAACCAGACGTAGAATCAAACAAACAAGTCAATCAATCAATCGTGTTCCGTCTCCACAATGAAGGTTGCTGCAATGGATCTCCAATATGTCTGTCTCTCGCCCTAACTATATATTATGTCAGATTGATGTTCGTCCACCTCTTGGTGTTATCTTCCCTCTTGTATCGTTGTCAACCTCTTACTCGCTTGCCCTCAGCAATGCCAGTATAATGTCAACGTCAATTCAGTGGGCACTGACATTATGGAAGATACCGCAACATAAAATAAATAACACGATGACCTTAGTATGGCGATATATCATCCTTCTGTCAAAACTGGAGGTCACATGTCATGATATACTATCCTTCGGCTTTGAATCAGTAAAGTTTAGAACTGCCACGCTTCCCCGCAGGCATTGTTTTGGAGCTTGAAGACAATGAACAATCTAAACTCAGTGGAGGAAACATTGTTACACGTGCCCTAACTCCTGCTAGCCTGGCATGGTTACTTGTCCTTAGATCGTACATATATATTTGTCTATGTTCGCTCGCTTTGAACTCAAGCGTACGTGCTACTACTAGTGAGAACACACACACACATACACACACACACACACACACAGATATATATATATATATATATATATATATATATATATATATATATATATATATATATATATATATATATATATATGCACACACGAGGGCGAGTCAATAATTAAGTCACACAGTTCTGTGGGATGGCAGGTAAATGTAGTATGTGTTTTCTACAGGTGTCATTAGGTGACAGCAACATCGAACTTTATATTCCCATTCGTCAGGTGGCGCTAGGTGTCTCATGTGCATGCGCAGCGCATAAACAAAATGGCGACCACACTTACGGAGTGTACAACCAAAGAGCAACGTGCTGTTGTGCGTTTATTTTTGGGTAAACGGACTGCCTGCAAAGGACATTCATAAGGAAATGCTTCCTGTTTATGCTGACTACCAGCCGAATCAAAGCGTGCTTCAATGCAATGGAAACATCCTTCTTCGCCTTGTGTCCAAAATTCAAGGTTAGGCTATCAGCAGGGAAGGTTATGCTGACAGTGTTCTGGGATTGCCAAGGTGTGTTTTTAACCAGTTTGAAGAAGAAAGGTGACAATGTGAATTCTGAATCGTAGTGTGAAGTTCTATCGATGCTTCATGTTGTGATTCGAAGAAAACGTCCAGGACTGCTAACTAGGGGAGTGTTGCTCCTTTATGACAATGCCAGACCACATACGGCTCGATTAACTCAGGAGACAATTAACCAACTAAGGTGGGAAGTTCTGGAGCATCTACCTTACAGCCCCGACTATGCCCCTAGCGATTTCTACCTTTTTGGTCCACTGAAAATCCACCTTGGTGGGAGACATTTCGTGAATGACGCCGAAATTGAATGTGAAGTGAAATCGTGTTTTAGAAAACAGAGCACGCAGTTCTATTCAGCCGGTTTGCGAGGACTCAGAAAACGACGGTATAAGTGCATCAATGTTAGTGGAAATTATGTTGAGAAATAAAGGGACAATGTATGTATAAAAATAAACTAGTTTCAAGGAGTTATTTTTCTACAGCCATTTGTGACTTACTTATTGACTTCCCCATACATATATATATATATATATATATATATATATATATATATATATATATATATATATATATATATATATATATATATATATATATATATATATATATATATATATATATATATATATTCTGGATAGAACGGGTGCAGTAACAACTGATATGGGACATTAAAAAAGAATAGAAAGTTTCACAGTGCTCAGGCACAGGTTTACTGTCCATTCATTCACATCGACCAACCTCTGAAATAACGTTTGGCATATCAAAATGCGCCAGGTCTTTTCAGCATTGCAGATTAAGAAATACCCAGGAATAAATACCAGATTTCATGAAGTGGAAATATGAACAGAAATGGTTCTTTGGCGACCTCATATTTCAAATAAGGTGTCTGGGATTTAAAAAAATAAAATATTACTGCTTTATAAATAATATGGACTTGTGTATGGTTGGTTGGATGTTTGCAGTTAAAGTGTTTTAAGTTATGAAAAAGCCAGACCTACGCGCAAACCTCCTCTGTCGACTCTTACGACGTGCATTTTGCATTCTTTAAGGGTCGCGGTAACACACAGGAGGAAGCCTCCTCAGACGCCTCTACGGCATGGATGTTAGATTACAGTGCTTGTACACAGTGTACCCAAATAATACCAGGGACACAGCCATAACGATGAAGGGGCTTGAAATTAAATCCTTAAAAGAGTGATAGAAAATACAATAACTATGTCATTGTCGTGTAACCTGTCACTATTGTTAATAAGGATGTCAAGAGGGTTAGGCACGTGACATCACGCTGCACACAAACATGGTGACGTCATAAGGACAGTTTAAAGATGGCCGTCCTAATTTTAACATGCACCAAAGAGATGCAGCGTTATGTTATCCGTATTTTGATCAGTCTCTCGTCTCATCTGGCTCCTCTCGTACCTTACGGTGTCACGGTAAAGCATGAACAGCAGGAGAGTGTCCGTGTATGGGCTTCATGTATATAGAAATCCATCGGCGAGTGAAGGTGTAGTATTGTAGACAAAGATGTAGGAACAGATAAAGATATGAATATAAGAATACAAGCGGCTAGATGCGCTTTTATAGCACTACTAGCTGACCCGGCCCGGCTTCGCCCAGGCCCTGGCGGGGATCTGTCTGTCTGTCTGTCTGTCTGTCTGTCTGTCTGCCTGCCTGCCTGCCTGCCTGCCTGTCTGTCTGTCTGTCTGTCTGTCTGTCTGTCCCGGCCCGGCTTCACCCAGTCCTTGGTGGGGAGCATCTCATTTAATTCATATAAGTAGTCATATAAGCTCCCGTTCCCGACTATCTGTCTGTCTGTCTGTCTATCTATCTATATCTATCTGACCCGGCAAGGCTTCGTGCAGCTCCTGGCGGGTAGCGTCTCATTAAATTCATATAACAAAAAAAAATTAACTTAAGAATGTCCTTCCACACACCATCCATTATTGTTAATGAAAACTGTTTTTAATCACCTACATGACTGTAGATAACTTCTTTAAACATAAAAAGATGAGTTAGAAAATTTTCACTATTTAAATAGATGCATTATTTTTATGAAAACTTTGAAAATGCCTTAAAGATTATATCATTATTTATTATAACTCATATGCCTATAAATAACTGTAGACAAAGAGTTTATAAATCTTTGAAAACAATGCAACAATCTAAATATAAAATATATAGCAATTGTTATTAAACGTTATGCCCCTCGAAATAACTTTTCTTAAGTTAAGTCCCCTCGCTATATATAAATGATAATGTAAATTTAAATATTAAATTTTATTAAGTAAATAGCTGATTGTACACTAAAAAATTATGACAGTTGGCTGCACGGGAATGAAAAGAATACATGTAGAAAATTTTATCTCAATCGGATGGACCGTTCGCGAACGCATAAAGAATGGACATACATAAATACATCGCCTTTTATGGATATAGATTAAACGTATGGAAGCCAAAATAAATTAAACTTAGTACCAAACTTAAAATAATTAGTTCTAAAGTTAAATCAGTATTACTGTGTGGATAAGAAACATTGAGAACGATTACAATGATTACAAATAAAATACAAACATCCATTAATTAGTGTCTGTGTAGAATCATCATCATCAAGCGCGATGCCGGGCGTTCATGACTCTCCACAGATCTCGATCTTTGGTGTTCTGGATCAACTCTGCTGCTGATATTACTCCATGCCACCGTCTCAATCCCCCCAGCATAATATCTCGTGGTCTGCTTCTGCCTCTCTTCCCCTCGATCTTTCCAGTCGTCGCGATGTTCTCCAATGTTTCTCTTCTCATTGCATGACCAAAGAGAGTTGTTTTTCTCTTTCTCGTTGTAAATAATGTTCTAATTTAATGCGCAGAACATACAGATTGAAATTGTATTACAGAATCAACAATGTGGAGCTCATGGAGAAAACTAGACAACTACCAAAGTGGAGCTCATGGAGAAATGTAGACAAATACAGTGTGGAGCTCATGGAGAAAAGTAGACAAATACCAATGTGGAGCTCATGGAGAAAAGTAGACAAATACCATTGTGGAGCTCATGGAGAAAAGTAGACAAATACCAATGTGGAGCTCATGGAGAAAAGTAGACAAATACCAATATGGAGCTTATGGAGAAAAGTAGACAAATACCAATGTGGAGCTCATGGATAAAAGTAGACAAATAGCAATGTGAAGCTCATGGATAAAAGTAGACAAATACCAATGTGGAGCTCATGGAGAGAAGTAGACAAATACCAATGTGGAGCTCATGGAGAAAAGTAGACAAATACCAATATGGAGCTCATGGAGAAAAGTAGACAAATACCAATGTGGAGCTCATGGAGAAAAGTAGACAAATACCAATGCGGAGATCTTGGAAAAAAGTAGACAAATACCAATATGGAGCTCATGGAGAAAAGTAGACAAATACCAATGTGGAGCTCATGGAGAAAAGTAGAAAAATAGCAATGTGGAGCTCATGGATAAAAGTAGACAAATAGCAATGTGGAGCTCATGGATAAAAGTAGACAAATACCAATGTGAAGCTAGTGGAGAAAAGTAGAAAAATACCAATGCGGAGCTCATGGAGAAAAGTAGACAAATACCAATGCGGAGCTCATGGAGAAATGTAGAAAAATACCAATGTGGAGCTCATGGAGAAAATTAGACAAATACCAATTCGGAGCTAATGGAGAAAAGTAGACAAATAGCAATGTGGAGCTCATGGAGAAAAGTAGACAAATACCAATTTGGAGCTCATAGAGAAAAGTAGACAAATACCAATGTAGAGCTTATGGAGAAAAGTAGACAAATACCAATTCGGAGACCTTGGAAAAAGGTAGACAAATACCAATGTGAAGCTCACTGAGAAAAGTAGAAAAATACCAATGCGGAGATCTTGGGAAAAAGTAGACAAATACCAATGCGGAACTCATGGAAAAAGGTAGACAAATACCAATGGGGAGCTCATGGATAAAAGTAGACACATACCAATGGGGAGCTCATGGAAAAAGGTAGACAAATACCAATCCGGAGCCCATGGAGAAAAGTAGACAAATAGCACTGTGGAGCTCACGGAGAAAAGTAGAAAAATACCAATGTGGAGCTCATGGATAAAAGTAGACAAATACCAATGTGGAGCTCATGGAGAAAAGTAGTCAAATACCAATGTGGAGCTCATGGAGAAAAGTAGACAAATACCAATGCGGAGCTTATGGACAAAAGTAGACAAATAGCAATGTGGAGCTCATGGAGAAAAGTAGACAAATACCAATGTGGAGCTCATGGAGAAATGTAGACAAATACCAGTGTGGAGCTCATGGAGAAAAGTAGACAAATACCAATGTGGAGCTCATGGAAAAAAGTAGACAAATACCAATGTGGAGTTCATGGATAAAAGTAGACAAATACCAATGCGTAGCTCATGGAGAAAAGTAGACAAATGCCAATGTGGAGCTCATGGAGAAAAGTAGACAAATACCAATGTGGAGCTCATGGATAAAAGTAGACAAATACCAATGTGGAGCTCATGGAGAAAAGTAGTCAAATACCAATGTGGAGCTCATGGAGAAAAGTAGACAAATACCAATGCGGAGCTCATGGACAAAAGTAGACAAATAGCAATGTGGAGTTCATGGATAAAAGTAGACAAATACCAATGCGTAGCTCATGGAGAAAAGTAGACAAATGCCAATGCGTAGCTCATGGAGAAAAGTAGACAAATACCAATGCGTAGCTCATAGAGAAAAGTAGACAAATACCAATGCGTAGCTCATAGAGAAAAGTATACAAATAGCAATGTGGAGCTCATGGAGAAATGTAGACACATAGCAATGTGGAGTTCATGGAGAAAAGTAGACAAATACCAATGTTGAGCTCATGGAGAGAAGTGGACAAATACCAATGTGGAGCTCATGGAGAAAAGTAGACAAATACCAATGAACTAAGAGGTGAAGGAAAGACGCTGGTGCTGAGCGGGTTATACACTGAGAAAGCACGAGAACAGTATAACTAGAAAGATGTATATCTGGAATCCACACATTAAAAGAAATATACAAAGAATGCAAAATATGTGATTCCATGAATTAGAGATAGAAGTGAGCAGAGCTGCATGGGATAGCTAAGAATAGGATGATTTGGGATGAGATGGTTTGGGGCTTATGTCGCAATGGACGATAAAATTCGAAAGAAGAAGAATAACTGACTTTAATATTGTATATATAGTAAATACTCAGAATTGGCATACTGAATGCGAAAAACGAGAAATTCAAGGCTAGAAATATCTAGAGAGACTTGGCTAGACTGCATAATAGGGACGAGAATATAGATGTTATCAAAGACTAAGGTGATATTTTGTGACACGGAAACCCAAGATATCGGCATAGTAAATGATGATGATAACGTTGATGATGATGTTGATAATCAAAATGATGATAATGAGGATATGAGGATAACGATGATGACGAAGATGATGATGATGATGATGATGATGATGATGATGATGATGATGATGATGATGATGATGATGACGGTAAATATGATGATGATGTTGACGATTATGTTCATGATGATGTTGATAATGATGCACTGATAATGATGGCTACGATGATGATGTTGATAATAATGATAATAATTGCTATGGTGCTGCTGCTGATGCTGATGATAATGATGACGAGGACGAGGACGACGACGACGACGACGATAATGACGACGATGATGATGATGATGATGATGATGATGATGATGATGATGATGATGATGATGATGATGATGATGATGATGATGATGATGATGATGATGATGATGAATGTAAAATATAGAATGAGAAATACAACTAGTGCACCAAACAGTAGGACAATCCGCGCCTCTCTAGAGTTAAACTATATGTTATCAGTTCTTAATCGCTGTACAAACAAATTTATCTGCCGAGCCGACGCCGAATGCTGACAAAATAATACCTTTCGTGTTGAGATCTGGCCAAGTTATTTGTTCAAGTTGTCTTTGTAGATACCAGGTCTTCTTGTGTATATTTGTTTTCTAGACCTTATCGAAAGCTTTTATGTGGATGGCACAGAGCTCGTGAAGTGATTGTTGGCTGTGCAACGAGATATGACAACTTAATACCAAGCTGATCTATGGCAAGGGGAATAGTTTGTACAATATCTACTAACGACTGCTACTTAGAGACAAAACAATAGTTGAAGCAATATTTTTAAGAATTATAATTTCTTTCACTATGTTGTTCTCTTGGAGCATTTGGGACCAACACAATGAAAGAAATAATAATGGAAGTAGACTGACAGAGCTATGCAGCCAACATGACCTCTATATAACACATTTTATAAACACAAAGACTCATAGATATACACCCGGTACAAATGGAACGATCTAATGACCACAAACCAAATTGATTTTATATTAACAAGAAATAACAGAAAGATAAATACATTAGATGCAAGGGCAGTGCCTAACTTAAGTCAAAAGAATGTGTTCCCTCACTGGATTTAAAGACAGAAACCAGAAGCGATATGTTGCACGATTAATTGCCTGGAGAACGTGGATAGTCAATTTTATTTTGGATACGTTATGAGAAGAAATAAACTTGAGAATTTGGCGACAACTGGCAAGATTGAAAGGGAAAAATCACGGGGAAGACAGAGAAGTAAATATCTGGACAGCTTGGCCACTTTGCATGGTCGGGACAAGAACACAGAGCTGATCCACGACTCAGGTGAACGTGGACGATGGTGAAACAATACCGCCCACGCTTAAAGGCATGGCACATGATGTTGATGGTATTTAACTGGTACTATTCATACATAAGTATGGACAATGGCAGAAAAAGAGAAAAGAAAAATCACAACAACAGAATTTAGATTCCTGTCAGGAATACTCAATGTATCAAGAAGAGAGAAGAATCAGGACTAAAGTGGGGGTTATAGCTACGCTAGATTTTATTAGAAGCCAAGCAGCTAGGTTACCAACTAACAGTATATCACAACAAGCAATGATGTACAGAATAGATGGAAGCTAAACGATGTACGGAGGGAATAACAGAGTCTATGGGGATATCGATACATGAAGCCCCTAAGCGGGCACTCCCTCGCTGTTTATACATCACATCGATACCGCAAGGTATAAGAGGAACAAGATGAGATGAGATGAGATGAGATGGGATGAGATGAGATGAGATGGGATGAAGTATATTCATTTGTTTACTTCATATGATATATAACTCTGCAGTATGCACCTGACGAGATGCAGCGAAATATGCCAGGCCATAAATTGTGCAATATTTTGTTTGTGGCTTCTTGTATAAGCAGTTTTATTTAAGAGTAGCACAATTCGGCTCTGTGGCGAAGGAGTTACGACTTGCATTCATAATCCCGCATACCGCATTCGAAACACAGCTCTGTGTGATTTGGAATCAGACCGCTTTGCTTTGGTTTTCATACACTGATATGAGTGTCGGTCATGTAAAAGGCATTGGCAAACTATTGAAAGTAAACTTGCCCAGGAATCACAAACAGTCACAAAAAGCTGGAGTTGAGTCCTGTAAAGAATATGCAACTTTCAAAAATATATAATATGTCTTCCAGCAATTGATTACTTGCCCAGAAATAAACCTATACCAGAAGCTATAACCTCTATCGATCTCTGCCAATAAAATCAATCAGCTTCTTGTCCCCCAACCCGAAGCCCACAATAACCGGATGTTTGCCCGTGTGCTGTCAATCAGGCCCCATGCCTGGCCCGTAGAATGATCCCCTTCGTATCATGGGGGATCTTAAGCCAGATTTAAAACCAAACTCCCATTGCCCGTGTGTCTAGTTACTAAAGCCTGGGAAATCCCATAATTCCTGTGTTTGTGTTGTTGAAGGAAATTATAAATCAAACAACACACCGCATTGAGAAATAACTAAAGATTGTAATTGTCCCGGTAGATAAGGAGCTAAGATATAGATATAAAAAGTCGCTCAAAAGTCGACAGGGTCGATTTCATTGTACCGGGTTTTATCCCATATAGCTCGGTTGAGATATATAGTTTTAAGATATAGATAAAACAGAGATAAATAATAGAATAGAACAACCAAAAACTGCATTCCGTTAAATGAAGAAAAGTTTATTCAATAAGTCCTTGTCCTTGACATTTAGAATCCTTGACATTAGTAAAGAGGCTGGGGAAACATTCGTAGAAGACTTGGAGATTTGGTTTATAGAAGCATGCTGAACATGACTAGGACAGAATCTGGACGTTTTAAGGGAAGTTAAGTCGCAAAAACAACTAATCACAAATATTAGAAAACTGCTGAGGGAAGCAGAGGAAGAGGCCGATCACGTAAACGATGGACGCAAGGAATAACAGAGTCCATGGGAATATCGATACATGAAGCCCATAAGCTGGCACCCTCCCGCTATTTATACTTCACTTCGACATCGCAAGGTACAAAATGAACATGATGAGATGAGCAGTCATCATTTTCTGGCAACATTATGAGAAGACAAAGATTAGAAGTAGTGATAACCGGAAAGATATGTTGAAAGAGAGATAGAGGAAGACAGCGTGAGAAGATTCTTGACAATCATGTGTCATTGCACGGAAAGGAGTCAACACACGAATTGATCCATTACGTCAGAGATCATAATTTGTGATGCGGCATGATCACCTACACCAGCTGGCAAGGCATAGTATTATGATGATTATGATAATGATGATGATGACGATGATGGTGATGATGATGAATATGATAACAATGACGATGATGATGATGATGATGATGATGATGATGATGATGATGATGATGATGATGATGATGATGATGGTGGTGGTGGTGGTGGTGATGAAGATGATGATGATGATGATGATGATGATGATGATGATGATGAAGTATCTAAGCTGATTGTGCCATGAGTGATGTCAGAAAAGGGTTGCACGCCTGCGTTCATCGACTAGCTAAGTTAGGGAAGGACCGACCACGTATGTTCTGTTCATACAGGCTTACAATACACTGTTTTCAAGAAGCATGGTTATTAAATTGGAGAAAGGAATGTTTTCTGCGGAATGGCTTTTCTCGCTTCAGAGGTCACAGATAGTGAGAATTGTACGGATATTTCGCCCTAGCCATACAGGAGGCGCCGGCTTCCTGGCCTAGAGGTTAGCAACTTTTCTCCGTAATCTCGTATACTCTCGTAAGTAACGTGACGACGGTGAGAAATCAGCAGTGTTCAAATCGCATCGGTAACTTAGGGGTATGTGAGCCGGCCGCTCAGAAAGCGATGGCAAACTACTGAGCGTAATCTTGCCAAGAAATCAACAATCAGCTGAACGATGCTGATGTTGACAGCGATGTCCTGTAAAGGATATGCAAACATTTATTTATTTATTATACAGGAGGCCGAGTGAATAAACACGCTGATAGGCTGGCAGTTAATGCACCTCTTGGTGGTAGATTACCTATGGAGAGGGAAGACCATGAGAACTTTCAATCAGATAGCGGTGGGAACGATTAATAGTATGACTCTTCGCTGGCTGTTGAACAGAGCGAGAATGGGAATGACCTGAGTGCAGTAATGTCGGTTCTTAGCTCAACTCGACTCAACTCAGGCTCCCCATCTCATCAGAGACCCATTGCAGGAAACTGCTTCGAAACAAATGTAATTTTTAATTTAATAACGTGGGTGGCTAGCCGAGTTACTAGAGTGCCGGGTTCTAATCCTCGCGTGGATTTTTTTTTTCTGTTGGGGTGGGGGGAGGCGAAAAGAAAGCCCTTAACCTACACAGTTTGCGGTGACTGCACTAGCCAGGCGGCGTTAATTCCTCAGGCTTAACCCCCCCCCCCCCCCCCCCCCCGCCCGTGTCCAACACCGCAAATTACTGTAGGCAATTGATGACGGATGTATCTAGAAAATAGACGCGGGAGAAGAAGAAAAAAAAATCATCTAGAATTGCTTACTGATTGTGGAAAATAGTTATGAGAGAAAAAAGAATCGTCTGGAAAATCCTACTGATTGTGGAAAACAGTCGTGGGAGACGAAAGAGTCCTCTGGAAAAGCGTACTGATTGTCGGGAAAACAGGTTAATGTTAGTGGCATGTCATATAGAGAACATTGCAATCGACCCCATTATTAATTGGCTGTTTGTGGAGTACTAGGCAAATGTCGTTCAATAGGTTACTGTGACAGAATTACCAATGTAGGGCTCAATCATTCATTCAGTAGCATGTCCTTTGCAGAACCTCGTTCCCTTAACAACATTCCGGAAAACCTCTCGATCATAAGCAAGATGTCCCGTGTCTGATACACCCGTCTGGAGATCATCCGCCACATCCTGCACCCTTCTTCTCTTTGGCCTTCCTCTTCCTTTCTTCCCAGGCATATACCCCTCCATTATTGTTCTCTCCAAACTTTCGTGACGTTTCAAGTGACAAAAAAATTTCAATTTTCTTTATTTTATCGTTTTTAATAGCCAACCTTCTTCAATATTCAGCTCTTGAAGTATTGATGCATTTGTTCTTTTCTTTACCCAAGATATTCTTAGAACTCGTCTATAACATTTATATTCAAAGGCATTTATGCGCTGCTCAGCTTGTTTAGTAAGTGTCCAGGTCTCACAGGCGTATGTTGCAATGGGAAAAATGCATGCTCTTAAAAATCTAATTTTTGTAGTTCTGTCTGTCCCATTCCATAATTTATTCAGTTGTTTTAGTCTTTGAAGAGCAATTGATAGTCGTCGTTTAATTTCTTTCATTGTGTAACCGTTGTTCGTAATCAGTGACCCAAGATATTCAAAATTTTCCACCACCTCCAATTTTTCCTCATTAACATATATTTCTTTTTTCCATAGTTGTTTTATCTGTATGTATTATCTTTGTTTTTGCAATGTTGAGATACAAGTTGTGATTTTCACTATTCAATTGGGTTGAGGCTATTATGTTTTCTATACCAGTCTGTGTTGTGGATAGCAATACTGTATCATCAGCATACCGAATCTCTGGTATGTCAAGACCACCGATATTTAGGGCATCATATAGGTCCCTATTTATATCATCTCTTAAATTTCTCATTATATTTTCGGCGTACAGGTTACATACATAGGGGGACAGCACACATCCTTGATGGACTCCTTGCTTGATGTCAAACCATTCTAATGTCTCGCCATCTATTCTAACCGCTGCTTGTTGGTCTAGATAGAGCATTCTTATGAGTTGTATTACATGTGATGGAAAGCCCATATTCCTCATGATTTCCCAAAGTTTATGATGTTGTACACAGTCAATATAGAGCTCACGGAGGGAATTAAACACATTACAGTGAACCAGGAGATGAAGAATAGACTTTGACGTTGGGAAGGACACAGACTGAGAAAATCTGAGGACAACAGAATTTAAACATTCTCTTGTCTGGAGCACACAAGGTAAGGGAAATAGCGGGAAACCTAATACACAGAGAAGAAAACTGCAGACAGAGAGGAATAACAATAAGAGGATAGGAGGGTTCTGCAAGACATAGCTTAAAGATCCAACGGCTTAGCTCGGGTTGGTTGAGTCCCTATACCTCAATACGGGATAAAGTGCGTAAGAGAAAGAAGAAGTAGAAATGTGCCATAGCTTTCTGAACGACCGACGCTTCATACCATCGACATCAACGCTAAGCTGTCTGCTTCTAAGTCTCTCGCTGCAGATTTTGAACCCTCGACGCGGTATATCGGTAAACTGTGAAACACAGTTTTACTATCCGATGAGCCGGTTGGGAAAACATGGAATCTGGACAATATAAATGAAATAATTTGTTCGTTCGTTTGGGAGAGGAAAAATAAAAAATATCGACCTCGTTCAACCTGCTCTATGCGGTGTTGGTTATAATTGAGGTATGGATTGTTCAAAGGAACACATATGGAGCTTAGTATATAACGAGCTGTCCCAGTTCACACGGTGATATATTTGTTCTCGGAGCACAGTTTTTCTTTTGCTGTCTACGGCCACATGGTAGTTCACTGTTCTTAGTACATAGTTCATAACATAATGTCTATGTATTCGTAAAATATTTCACATAGAATATTCTAATGTACTAATTTAACCTATATTACTCTACACTCACAGGTGGAATCTCCGGTATTTCTACCTCAGATGGTCGACTAAGGGTATCAGCCAGAATGTTGTCCTTACGCTTAATATGCTCTATACTAAAAGTATAGTTTTGTAGTATTAGCGACCACCTGTATATACGGTCATTCCGATGCACACCACTTTGTATGACTGTGATTGGGGAGTTGTCAGTCTGGACAACGAAGTGAACACCCGCTAGAAATCGATGCAGCTTCCTCACCGCATAGATGACGCTTAGGGCTTCCAACTCTGATATGGAATATCTGGACTCAGCAGGTGTGATCTTACGGCTCACGTAGCAAATCGGATGGAAGATGCCATCATAAAACTGGCCTAGTACTGCAGCGATGGAGATTCTGCTGGCATCTGTCCTAAGATAATAAACGAGCCTAGGATTAGGCAAGCGGAGGATTGGTACATTACTAAACAGGATTTTCAATTTTGACAATGCAGAAATTAATAATGCATCTTTGACATCTAATTTTACAGATGCTTTTAAAACATTTGAAAATACACTTGTAATTTCAGCTAAATTTGGTATGAATTTGCTATAGTAATTTACTAACCCCAAAAGGCTTCTGACCTGCTTCTTTGTGGTAGGCATGGTCAGGTTCATAATTTTGGTAATAATTCTATTGTCAGTTTTTAGTTGACCTTGTGAAATGATATGACCCAAAAAATCAATTTCTTTTAGGCCCAATTCGACTTTGCTCGGTTTGACAGTGAGACCGAAGAGTCGCAACCTGTCGAAGACATGTCTTAGTTTCAGTAAGTGTGTTGTCCAGTCATCTGTATGGACACATATATCATCTATATACGTCACTGTATTCGTCACTCCATGAAGTAGATCTCTAGTTAAGCGTACGAAAGTGGCAGGATCGTTTCGAAGTCCGAAAGGAAGAAAACGCCACTCGTAAAGTCCTAAAGGTGTTGAAAAATCAGTAAGATGAATGGATTGAGTTTGCATAGGGACCTGCCAATATCCCTTAGTAAGATCTAATTTAGAAAAGATTTTGGAGGTGGACATGTCAAGAATAAGATCTTCGCAGGAAGGAATTGGTTCTGCGTCGATCTTAGTGACGTTGTTGAGTTTTCTATAGTCCACACACAGACGAATTGTGGAGTCTTTTTTCTTAACTAGGACGATTGGAAAGGAGTACTCAGATGTAGATTTCTTGATGATCCCACTAGCTTCTAAATTAAGAATTTCCTTATTTAGACTTTCTCTATAGCTGAGTGGGATAGAGTACGGCCTGCATTTGATAGGCTTAGAGTCCGAAAGAAGAATGGAGTGCTCGATTCTGTCCGTCCTACCTGGAATGTCAGAAAATATGTCTTTATACTCCGTCACTAATTCTATTAATTGTCGTCGTTGACCGTCTGTTAGTCCCTGTTCTATCCGTATGCTATCTAATGTCGCAGTCTTGTCCACAATTGGAACAGGTAGTTCCATTCCGTCGTCGTCTACCTGATTCAGTACAGTTGTGGTGCTAAGTGCGTTTTCTGTATTCTCACTAAGTGTATGGATATCGTCGGATTTGCCAGTCTCGCTAACTAGTGTAGTTGCGTTGTGTACGTCTGTCGTCTGATCACTAGGTGTGGGTGCAATATGTTCGTCTGTCTCTACTTCTGTCTCCTGTTGTGAAAAGTAGGGTTTCAACATGTTGACATGAAATATCTTTAAGTGTCCGTTTATCGATATCTCATAGTCAACATCTGAAAGTTTTTGTATCACCTTGAAAGGCCCTTGGCATGAAGTTACCATTTTATTATGCTTGTCTTGTAGTAGCACCATTACGTCTTGATCAGTTTCAAGTGTTATGGGTCTAGCACTTTTGTTAGGACTGTGATGTTTGATGATATCTGCATTGTTCACTGGAGTGAAACCATTCTTCTCCTCCCAGACAGATATTTCTTCATCTGTACAGTGTCTTAGCTGGGGTAGACACCCAAGAATTAAATCAGTACAAGGGTTGTCTAGTATTGCACAAGTAAAGGTACCAGAAAGGAACGGGGTGTTTATACGGGCTCTTGTCAGAGGATAGGTTTCTATATTACCAGAAAAAGTCCGGCATTTTACAGAGTCACCAGTATAATCCTTTGGATTAACAAGTTCCTTTTTCACACCAATAATAGAGCTCCCACTGTCAAGCAAACATCGGCATGGCTTCTCATTGACCATTGCAGAGTGAAACAATAGATTGCCTCTGGAGGCTATAACTGCATTTGCATTCTCTAAGGAGGATGTTACAATATGCCCACATGTAAGTTTGCCGTCTGCATGAAATTGGTGACATTGCTCGCAATTGTCAAAGCTTAACACATCGTTCACACAGCAGACATCTTCAGATTGCTTAAAATGTAATACATTCTCAACTTCACACTCAGTCTCACTACCACTATCAGAAGATGTATCAATCAAAATAGCATTGTTGGCTTTCATACGTTGGCGGCCCAGGCACTTATTTGAATAATGGCCATAGCTGGAACAAAAGAAGCATTTGATTGCACGCCTGTATGCAGATCTCTTGTTTTGTTGCTTCTTAATGACATTTTCAAGATGTGCCGGATAGTTTGGCGATTTATCACACATAGAATAAGTGTCATGCAAAAGTTGACAGTAGATACATTTTGACACTTTCCTATATTTTTTGTCGATTCTATGAAATGGTTTTCTATTACCCTGATAGTTTTTAGGTTGGTCTTTTACAAAAGAAACTATTTCAGAGTCATTTGAAGTCTTAAAAATATCTCTATTTGAGGAAAAATATGCAGAGCCTTTCTTTTCAAATTGTTCTATGGTCTCAATGTCTGACTGCTGCAGGAATTTAGCAAAAGGAGATGGTATAGTGGATATGACTTTATCCATGGCTATTAAATTTTTAAGTCTGTCAAAGTCTTTTCCTATGTTAGCTGCATTAAGCCACCTATTTAGTACACTTTGAACATTTGAGACGTAATCAATAAAAGTCTCACTAGGTTTTGGCTTTAAATTTGAAAACTGAACTTGATACCCTGGGGCATCAAGTAAAAAGTGTTGCATTATCCTATCATGGATGTACTGATAGTTAGATCTAAGATCAGTTGGTATTGATTCTATCACCTTAAGGGGCTCACCACTCAGGTTCTTCATATAAATCATAGCCCACATCTCTATTGGAACTTGGTGGTATTTAAACTGATACTCGACATTTTCTGTCCAGGCTGATATGGAATCTTCTTTACAATATGGTTTGATAATATTTTTGTATTTGTTGAACTTATTTTCTTCTTGTTGACTTTTTAATTTAGTAGCAGAGATCTCTGCGTGTGAGTCTACATCCATACCTTTCATTTTTAACTGTGTATCTGATTCTATTTGTATTTGTTTTTCCTTAACTCTTGCCATTTCATCTATTTCTTTTTGCTTTAGTTCTCTCTCTTGATCTAATTGCTTTTGCTTTAATTCTTTCTCTTGATCTAATTGCTTCTGTTTAATTTCCTTATCATGTTCTAACAGTTGTTGCTTAATTTCTAATTCTTTCTGTTTAATTTCCTTATCTTGTTCTAACTGTTGTTGCTTAATTTCTAATTCTTTTTGTTTTGTTATCTCAGCTAGTTCTATTATGTGTTGTCTTTCTCGTGCGCGTTCATCTCTCTCCGCATCTTCTTTTCGTATCCGTTCAGCTTTTTCAGCATCTTTTGCTTCTTTAAATTTCTGATCAGCATATTGTTCTAGCTCCTTTCCTGTGTATTGTAATTCCTTGCCTGCTTTTATACAATCAGCTAACGTAGCCATGTTGTTTGGTAATTGGTTAGTGTTGACCCGCACTGAGCTCTTTAATCACTTATTTATCTTTGATATGTTATGTTTCTTAATATCTGAGCACTACGAATTGTACTCTTAGTTTATAACCTGGGAAATTTTATCCTGAAAAAAAAAAAAAAACAGAGCACAAAAATATGCTAATGCATCACACGCTGAAAAAGAGATGCATTATTAATAACATTGCATGCCAAATACGTTGGTTATACTCAACTTAATGTTCCCGAAAATCAGGCACAACAGTTTGGCAACACAGGTCTTCTCGTTTGGCACTTTGGCATACACACAAGTTTTCTAACCAGCTGTTGTTCACCCTGGTTTACAAGAGCAGCAGCAATTAACAAATTGCAAACGACAAATTACTTTCGACAAATTGGTACAATCACAATGACATGCCCACGAACAAACAGAATATAGTTTAATTAATATTTAATGTCAATGTCCTGTCTTCGTTCTAACCTAGTTTAATCTATGGAAGTGTTGTGCAGACCAAGTCTAAGTTGCATAGCCAAAAGTAGTGCCATCGCGACGGTAAACAAATAGAAAAAGTACGAAAAAAAAAATTCAATAACTGCTTTGAAATAAATAAAAATATAATAATAATGTTGAAATAAATAAATATATTCAATTCCTAACTCAAATAAACAAATAATAGTTAATATAAAGCACAGATTCAGGCGGGCATCAGCTTGGCGATTTGTAAACACTCAGATGCTGAATGCGAATGGCGTAGAACAACTGGTTGTCAATCGTAATACGTCAGAGGCGCAGCGCTATGTTTAGCTTGCAAAAATCGATAATGTCGCCGGCTTGTGTATCGCTCCGCCATGAATCATATTTGATAATTATTCATAAACAAATAAGTAAATACATAAATAAATGAAAGAAAATCATAATATCAATACTTACAACTTTGAAGAACACATGATTTAAGTATATAATATTTCAATAAGCACAAATAAACATTATTTTGTCACGATAGGCACATCTTAGCTCGCAATTTGTTCTAGTCTGCACACGTCATCAGTCACTGACACAAATTAAACCTTGTAATTCACTATCAGTATCCTTAGTCTAGAGCCGTGGGTAAGTGTAATAGCTTGAACATTTGTCCAAGCCACACTTCTGACACCACATTAATCCTAGCCTGTCAACAACCAATGTTTCAGGCATCATAGGATTACTTCTCCCGCACCACACAAGAAACTTGCAAGTCGTGTGAGAGGAAATGAATGATACATTTTATTGCCGTTGGCTCTTTACATTTACAAAACAGTCGCTATCAAATCACACACAAAGCCACAGAATTGCCTATCACTAGTTTCCTAACCCTATGGCTAATCTCTATCTACTTGACTACAAAAAAACTCCTATCGATACTAAACGAAGTGCTCGCTACGAAGTCAGTCCCCAGTCTGACTTTCCTACTCGCGTGGCGACACAGCACGCGGAAGGACCTTGTTGCGTCCTTCGGCTTTTTGCGTGCTGTTACACGCAGCACGCTTATAGCAGCCGTCTCCTGTTGAGTGGCAATCCCTCTTCTCCGTGGCTATCACGTAGGCGTGATTCTGTCGTGACCAGAGTACTAACTATCTGGTCGACGTCTCCGTGTCTCATGCGATAACTAGTTAATAGTCCCCCTTTCTATCACCTACCCTGCCCTTATATCGGGGCACTGTGTTACCTCTATCTACTTGAGGTTGACCACTCTTCCCGGTGGTCTTCTATCTTGAGGCACACCTCAGACCTATATATTTCAGTCTTTGACAGTGCGACTCTATATTCTTTCCTTTAGCGCTGTTTAAATTGTGTGTGTGTGTGGGGGGGGGGGGAGAGGGGGAGGAGGGAGATTTCATGCCTGTGGCGTCAGCTGGTGCGGTTTCCACTGTGCTTTTTTAGTTTGCCAGTGACGGCTCCGAGCTTAGCCATTAGCAGGATTCGTCCGTTGGGGTTGTTCCTTTCTTTCTTCTTCCATCTCTCGGGATATCTTTCCTGTCTCTGCCATAAGCTTGCCATTCTCCTCGGGATGTTTGGAAGGCTAGAAACTGATGTTCTGCTGGCTTGAGCTTGATCTGTGAGTGTGTCCTTTGCTTTTACTGTCCCGTTCCTGTCCAGATCCTCCTCTTGTATAGTCTTCTTCTTCTTTAGCATTCTGAGCCATTGAGGTTCTTTGCTGCAGGTACAATCCGCCTCCATTCATCTCTCTGGTGGACCTTCACTTTCCAGTCGTTGATTCCAAGTGCTTGTAGATCTGTACATGTATTATCTCTCCACCGTCTTCTTGGTCTACCTCGGGGTCTACGGTCATTTATTTCCTGAGTGTAATCGAGTTTTGTTTCCCTATTATCTTCCATTCTTTCTATATGCCCCAGCCATTGCAGTCTATTAGCCTTCATGATACCAGTGATTAGTGGGGACGTAAACAGATCATAAATGTCTTTGTTGCTTCTTCTTTTCCACTCTCCACTTTGTGTATCCCTAGTGGGCCCAAAGATGCGTCTTAAGACTTGTTCTCAAAGGTTTGTATCAAGGCTTCGTCTCTTTTAGTTGTACACCAGGTTCCTCTTGTATAGTATGTCTGAGAAAAAAAAAAGTTTTATGGACAAAAAAGCCCAATGTCCCATCAAGAGAAAGATTCACATGGACGTTTGGTAACTCACATCAGGAAAAGACAATCTTGAGATAGGAAGATCAGCAGGTGGTGGATGGAACTTGGGAGCAGCCGTATTGTAGTTGGTTATGGTCGCAAGTTGGCTATTGTAGGAAGAAGATCGTTTTATTGAGACAGTAACAACGTTTGTATGGCCTCAGTAAAGTAACAGCTGCCTGGTTACATTTTCAGATGCCTAGAGGTCTATAGAAAGTTACCTGCATATGCTATACAGGACGTCGCAGTCAACCCCATAATTATTTGGTTGTTTGTGATCTCTTGGCAAAATAAGCTTCAGTAGTCTGTCATTGCTCTTTGAACGACCGGCACCCACACCATTTCGTAAAAAAACCAACACAAGGCGATCTGCTGCCAAATTTCCCGCAGCTGTGTTCCTAACGTGGTTATATGGGATTACTAACTGCCTCCGTAACCTCTTCTCCACGGAGCCGGCGATACGTATAGTACAGTAGACACCTAGAATATGACGCCCACTATAGACACCTTGAAATATGATCTAGGACACGGAGACCTATGGTATTATTACTGAGCAGCCAGAAATATTACACTGTGTTAACTAAGAATTATGGCACAATCTGTGAACACCTAGAAATATTACACTGTGGGAACTAAGAATTATGGCACAATCTGTGAACACCTAGAAATATTACACTGTGGGAACTAAGAATTATGACACAATCTGTGAACACCTAGAAATATCGTACTGTGGTCACTAAAAATGTGACACGATCTATTTATAAATACAAATATGACATTATCGGTTAACTGTCACCATAACAACGGTCATTTACTGCCAATATAGCACCTTGCGGTGTATGACAGGGGGGTCTTGAGCCTGAGGAATTAAGGCCGCCTGGCTAGTGCAGTCGCCGCGAACTGTGCAGGTTAGAGTTTTCTTTTTGCCTCCGATAGAAAAAAAAACTCCACGCCTTACCGAGGATTCGAACCCAGGTCTCCCGAAGGAGAATACTGCATTCTAGACACTCGGCCAGCCGCTCCTTATTATAGGTTGACAATAGGAAATATAACACAGCTAAGATATTTAAAATGACAATTAATGCTAAACACCAGAAGTATAACAGAGGACATAAACAATATAATTCTTAGTATGGCCCCCAGAAATAGACCCCAACCCATTCCGAGAGTTAGACTACCTACCTATCATCATCATCATCATCATCATCATCATCATCATCATCATCATCATCATCATCATCATCATCATCATCACCATCATCATCAAGTGCCTTGGGAGCTGGCATAGGCAATCATGTCGCTCCATAGATTTCGATCTGTGGTGTTCTGGATCAGCCCTGCTGATGATATTCCTGGATGCCACCATCTCAGTCTGTCCAGCATAATTTCTCTTGATCTGTCCCCACCTCTCTTCCTATTGATCTCTCCAGGCATCACGATGTGCTCCAATACCTTTCTTCTCACCACATGATGGCCGAAGAAAGCTATTTGTCTCATTCTTATTGTTGAATATAATGGTCTAGTTTCATTAGCCTCTTTCACGCAGTCGTCGTTAGTTACTCTGGCAGTCCAAGGAATTCGCAACATTCGTCTCAGGAACCACATCTCTTTTACTTCCAAGTTCTTCCTAATTTGTTCATTATATTCCAAGATTCATCGCCATACAGCAAAATAGGTTCTGTATAGCATTTCAGCACTCTCTTACATTCAATTATAGTGACTTATTGCATTAAATTCCATTTCTTAAATACAACTTTTGCTTGCCCTATTCTGTTCTTAATCTCTGTTGTGCATCTTCGATCTGATGTTATAATTGCCACTTAAAATTATCTACTTGGTTAAGAATTGTCCCTTCTATTTACTTTTTACATTGTGGTTGATATCAAGATTGTTACTTTTTTCTTCATATTAAAAGAGAATCCTTTCATTGTACTCACTGTTACTACAATGTCCAACCATTATAATAAATCTTTCGCATTTCCCCATCAATACTGTGTCATATGCATTGCGTAGATTGTTTATAGTATAACCAACGTGTAGAATGCTTGATTTCTATCTGATCTCTCTCATATAACAAAATTGACGCTATTTAAAATTATAATTAATGCTAGACACCAGATGTACAACAGATGACAAAAATAATACTTACCATGACCCTTAGAAATAGGCTCTAACAAATTATGAGAACCACTGTGCGAGAGTATGATCACTTACTAAGGTCACCAAAAATAGAACCCAGCCTATTGTAAGAACAACTGAAATAGAGTAAGACTACTGTTTTTTTAAAGTTGCATATCCTTTACAGGACGTAGCAGTCAACACCAGCATTTTACTTCCGTTGTTGATGTCTTGGCAAGATTTTACGTTCAGTAGTTTGCCATTGCTTTCTGAAAGACCGGCTCCCATACCAACACATTAAAACCAGCGCGACACGATATGTTGCTAAATTGGTCACCGCGGTGTTTCGAACGCGGGTAAGCGGTATTATGAATCGCTTCCGCAACGACATCGCCACGTAGCCTACTTCAAGCGGATATAGAAGTAGACACCAATCTATTCTGAGAACCACAGAGCCACAGTATGACTAATTACTATGCCAGTTAGTAATAGATTCCAATCCATTCCGTGAACCACAGAGCGAAAGTAGGCTACCTACTATGGCCCCTAAAAATAAACTGCAGCCCATTCTGAGTACCACTGAGTGAGAGTATGCTAAATGCTATGGCCCATAGAAACAGACTCCAGCCCATTCTGAGAACCACTGAGCGAGAGTAAGTCTAATTACTATAGCCCCTAGTAATAGACTCTAATCCATTATGAGAACCACTGAGCGGGAGTAGGTTATGTACTACCCTCCCCCCCCCACCCCCCCCCCCCTTAGAAATAGACTACAACCGATACAAGAACCACTGAGCAAGAGTAAGCTATTTACTATTCTTTGTTTTTTTTTTCTGCATATCCTGATTTACAGGACATCGCAGTCAACACCAGCAGTTCTGCCGCTGTATCTCTTTGCAAACGTTCAGTAGTTTGCCATTGCTTTCTGAACGACCGGCACGGTAACCAACGCAACGCGGTCTAGTGCTAAATTGCGCGCAGCTGTGTTTCGAACGCCGGTATACGGCATTATGAATCAGGTCCATAAGGCCTTCGCCACGGAGACGGCTATCTACTATTGCCCCTGGAAATATATTCCGACGCACTCTGAGAACCACTGAGAGCAACGTATTTATTGCGGTGTACGTAATACACCCGGCGGAATTTGAGTATCAGTAGACAGGTAATATTTCATAGAAATTCTACAGCCGCTTTTGTATTTTGTTTTCACTTGCTGCGCCCGACGGTTCTGTGTGCCACTTGTTATTTTTTCAGTGCCAAAGTTTTGGCAAGGTGACACTTAATTGTGTTAACACTCCAGACAAGTGGGGAAGTGTGCGATGTGCTGCCGTGATAGTGTTGAACTATTCCGAATATTTGTACGTGTTCATTGTCCGCAGGTGTGTTGTATTATTAACTGATTCAGTGTAGAAGGATGATATATAGCCAGATTTGACATCTCATTTGGACAGAAGGACGATATATCGCCATACTAAGGTCATCGTGTTTTGGCTTTGTTTCATGGCATCTTCCGCTATTTCTAATTCTTAGTGAACGGAAATCTACATTATTATCCATCCATCCATCATGTGCCATGCCGATAAGCGTGTGCGGTCATGTTTTGCCATCTAACTCGATCACCAGAGTCGTGGATCAGCTCCGTATTCCTGTCTCGACCTTGCGACGTGGCCAAGCCATCCAGGTATTTACTTCTCGGTCTTCCCCTTGGTCTCTTCCCTTCGATCTTGCCAGTTGTCACCTAGTTCCTCCAAGTCATTTATTCTCATAACATTATAATATAGGGTGTATTTTTAATGACTGTGAAGTGTTTGAAAATATTGCCTGTCCAAGTTTTGTATTTACCTATTATGTTGCCTTTCTCCATGGTGATGGCGTTGCGGACTCGATTCGTAATGCGCTTACCAGCGTTCGAAACACAGTGGTGACTGATTTGGCAGCAGACCGTGTCTCGCTGGTTTTAACGTATTGGTATGGGAGCCTCTCGTTCAGAAAGCAATGGCAAACTACTGAACGCAAAACTTGCCAAGACATCGACAACGGCAGTAAAATGCTGGTGTTGACTTCAACGTCCTGTAAAGGACGAAAGGATGTAAAGGATATGCAACTTTAAAAAAAAAACATGTACGAACTTTACAAAGGGTGAATACAAACTTTGACCACCATTTGACCAGCTTTGACCGGCAATATTTTCAAACACTGCACAGTCATTAAATATACATCTAATTCTTGCTCGTGTGATTGTGTGCCATATGTGGTCCAAACCGGAATCGAACCGACAACCTTCGGAGCACGAGTCAAATGGCTTGACCACTTAGCCACAGAGACTCCCGAACGAAAGATGAGTGATTGGAAGGGCCGAATGTAAGACGGGCCTGCGTGCCCAATTTGTGACCCTTTAAAAATAAAGTTAATTCAAAGTTAAATCAAATCAAATCAAATCAAAACTGTCTGTCTAACAGCCACACTAGATTTCATAAACATGTGTCTGTGTTTAACACTTTCTTTAAACTCTATTTTCATTTCCAGCTTCTCTACATGGGATTAGTGTCACCGCTAAGTTAACTTTCGTTTCATCTTTCCCACCAAATACAGATCAGTCATTTTCTTTGCCTTCAATCTCCTCCCCCTCTCCCTATTTCTTTCTTAATTGTCTACTCCTCCAGACCGTATCAATCAGTGATATATTCTTTCAATGGTCGAATTGATCTTATTCCATTAGTGGTCTTGAGGTTTAACGCCTCTCCCAGTTTATACCTTATGTGTAAACGTAAAAGTAATTAACGGTCATTGTTTTGTAAATTATCATAAGCGCCCAATAATTTCTACATATCTTCAAGTATTGATTCTGGATCAGAATGCACATGCATCGATTACTAATAATTACTGTATGATGTCTTGGCGACTCACAAATTCTGTTGAATGCCACCTCTAGACGGAGCAGTCTGCAATATTTACAGCCGGTGATGGATGGATTACGGATGGATTACATTAAAGTGGACAAATTGATTCAGTTGAAGTGGATAAATTAGAAGCGCGTATTCAGAGTTGGTTTTTCAGAATAAAATACAGACTTTTTACCAGTATCGATGACTTCTGAAAATATGGGTGTGGGGGAGGGTATGGGTGAGATGGGGGAGGGGCGTGGGGGGGGGGGGGGCGTGAAAGAATAATTGTGTGGTGCTATTTTAAAGTCATTCAAAGTCAAAGCCAAAGTCAACGTAACTGTCTCCTATAGTGTATAGAATTTTCATATCATCATCGCCGTCGGAAAAAAAAGAATAATAATAAGAAGATGATGAACAACAAACAACAACAACAACAACAACAACAACAACAACAACAACAACAACAATAACAACATCCAGAATATGATATAGAATAAGAGGAGAACAAGAAGAGGATGAACAAGAACAACAAGAACAACAAGAACAATAAAAGAGGAGGAGAATGGGGGAAAAGAAGGAATACACAGTGAGAGAAGGAGAAGAAGAGGAATATTAAAAGCAAAGTGTAGCAGTTAAAAACAGTTAGTTGCATATCTTTTACATGACGTCGCAGTCAACACCAGAAGATTTTGCTATTATGATCTCGTGGCAGGTTTATGCTCAGTAGTTTGCTATTGCTTTCTGAACGACCGGCACCGGCGCCATTTCGTAAAAAACCAACGCGTCCGTAACGCCTTCGCCACGGAGAAAAATTAGTTTAGTTATATAATTTCAGCAGAATTAGTTTACTTATAAAATTGCAGCAGAATTTGTTTATTTATATAATTTCAGCAGAATTAGTATATATATATATATATATATATATATATATATATATATATATATATATATATATATATATATATATATATATATATATATATATATATATATATATATATATATATAATTATAATATATATATAATTTCAGCAGAATTAGTTTATTTATATAGTTTCAGGAAAATTATTTTATTTATATAATTTCAGCAGAATGAGGTTTTTTTTATATACTTTCAGCAGATGTAGTTTATTTATATAATTTCAGCAGAATGAGGTTTTTTTTATATACTTTCAGCAGATGTAGTTTATTTATATAATTTCAGCAGAATTAATTTATTTATATAATTTCAGCAGAAATAGTTTCTATATATAATTTCAGCAGAGTTATTTTTATTTTTTTTATTAAAAAAAAAAAATATAATTTCAGGAGAAGTAGTTCATGTATATAATGTCAGCTAGGGTGTGTTCATGTTCAACCCTGTTGTCCATGTGATATTTATCAGTTATTTGCTGAGCAAGTAATTATCTTTAATTATTTATCCAGTGAATAAATCAACAAAACCAAGAAGTAGAATTGGTAAGCTGTACTAACAACACAATCACAAGTGACAAATTGAACGTTCCGGATAGAGTCTTCTTCAACCAAACATTAAACATGCACTGAAACAATTATATACAAAATATAAACAAGTTCTTAAAACTGTCATTACTGACTATAGTAGCTTGAGGTATAGGACAGAATGGTGTGATGGGGTCTTGAGCCTGGCTAGTGCAGTCGCTGCACTAGTTATGGGTTTTAGTTTTCCCCCACAGAAAAAAAAAATCCATCCCCTTACAGAGGGTTCGAACATGTGAACTGTTGTGTCTTTCACTTAACTGTTGATCCATCTAATAAAGTTTCGCACTGTCGATGACCTCTGCTAGTAAATGAGTTAAGGAAATCAGACATTTGAAGCGAAGGCTCTGCATTTTTAGCGCCACGACACGATCCACCATGTTGATTTTTGGAGTTTACAAACATCAAAGGATCGCATTGGAAGTTCCGGTGGCCATGACGGTTCGGGAGCTGAAGGCGATGATACAAGCAAAACTGGAGATCCCGGTGGATGTCTACAAGTAAGATCCTGGACGTCCAGAAGTAATCTACTTAATTACCTTTCTACTTACCTTTCAACCCGACGTCCTGAAGTAATCTACCTACCTACCATTCTACCAACCCGTCTGCAACCTACCTATATACCTACTTATGTACCTAACTGCCTATCTACCTACCTACCTTTCAATCTGACGTTCTTACTCATCTTCCTACCTACCTTTCTACCAACCTATCTGCTATCAATCTGTATACCTACTTACGTACCTAACTACCTGCCTATCTCTCTGCCTACCTTTCAACCTGACGGCCTGAAATTTTATATATATATATACTTACCTTCCTAACTGTCCTGTTAAATTCCAGAGAGGAGACTGGACTCAACAAGCACATCTTTAAACTTATTATCTGTTGGGATTATTGACTGACTTTGGTCTACACTCCTCTCTTCTGTCTTCCCTTCCATATATCTATTTCTTTCACTCTCTCTATTATTCCCTCAACACATACTCCGACAACAGTTCCTTTCAACGATAAGATAAAAGATTTATTATAAAAAAACTATGTCTGGTGTATGTATGGATATTGTCTATGTAGTTGGTATGTTCTTCTAGTGTGGCTGCCAGATAAGATGTTGATAGATAGTCTCCGTGGTTTCTCTCGTCTCTTCTCTCAGCTAGAGTACAGGACATGACATAGATATAACAGAACGGTCTCACCCTGACAGCTCCGTCTGCTTGAGTCGGTAGATATATCCGTTTTTTGTAATGAAAAAATGTTCACCACTGTATGAATGTATTTAACCCGATCACCATATGCTGTCAGCGTAAACTGTATGGTCTTTATTATCTTATAGCGTTCTTAATTCCATCCTGGAAAAACACATCGAGTTTCTAGTGTTCTCTATTTTTGTCCTGTAAAAGTTCTACACTTAATTGATATAGGCACTTTGTATGCACCTTGCAACTCTTTGATACTGAGTAATTTGAGTCTTTCTTCTTTAGTTTGTATGATCTCTATTTTCCATTCTCTGTCCTCCTGACTTATTAAGATGCCACTTCTTTTCCTTCCTTTCTTATGCACAAGTGTCGTGCTTTATTACTTTAAAGTGCTTTCTTGTGGATTATCAACACTGGGTGATCTTGACCACAGCCATCTGTGTTATCTTTTAGTTGATAAGTCCCGCACTGGTATGGAAACCTGTGTGATATACATTTAATAATGAGATCTGTGTCTGCTTCCTCTTCCCTCCTATGTGAGTGTCTTTTCCTCCAGCCGAAATGAAAAGGCTTCCGAAAAAAACCCACTCTGACATAGGATAGAAGATTCACCTAATCGTCTATACTATTCCTACTAATAGAAAGTAATGTTAAATGCACTTCACGCACATCTATATTCATATCCTAAACTATATCTAATATCTTTATACCTTATTTAGGCATCTATGTTCCTGGAATCGAAATAACACTTAGCGAATAACACACTATTATCCCCTCTTTCCATCATTAGGGACGTGTATTTCTATTCCCACTCAAGAACATATCTCCTTCAGGTCAGTTTGGAACACACACTAACTTTACACAAAGAATTGACCCTCTTTATATCGGTCATTTATGCCGCATAGTCCTTGACATTGCTGGACCCCTCACATCCAGACTGCATTATCATTGTTAGTGGAAAATTCCAGTTCTGAACCGTTTCACATCCATACTGCAATATGCTGTCCAATAATCTCTCTGCTTTAGTCGCAAACCAATTTTTCCATTCGACCGTTTACCTGTGCAGTTAGCCTCCTTCTGGGTCTTGACCTAGAAATACATGCGCCTTGTCTCTCCTTTGTTAACCCTTCTCCTACCTGGGTAGTCGGTGTATGCAGTCGTCCATCTGGGAATCGTTAACTCTTCAGTTTTTCACTACAGAGGCCCCCTCTTAAGAGATTAGACCGCGTTGAATCTTTCTCACTGTAGGTTTGATTCCCATGATCCACAATCCTAGTCTTCTTCCTCCAGAGCTGGATGTCTGGATATCAAATCCGCTCCTACATTCTCCTTACCAAGGATGTATTCCATTGTAAAGTCCAGTTGCAGCAACAACGTCCATCACATCCACCGTGCGTTGAGCTTCTGCTAAGTCGCTATTAACATCACGTGTTGATGATATGATTGGATCCTCACATGGCTCATCTCATTATCCAGTAGGCGCTCTAATTGACACCCTACTATACTACTAACGACTGAAACTAGTGTTGGCTCCTCGCTCCTGTACGTCTGGTCGACCTACTTTCGACTTGCGTCAGCGACGGCTCACAATACAGACGGATTGTCCCATCCTGATTGTAACACTGCTTCCATGTCCTCTTGGTTTCCCCCGGTTTTTGCTCTGGGGATGTTCCGCCTCGTCCTCGTTGGACCGAGTCGTCTTTCCCAAACCTCCTGGGCTTTTGCTTCCAGGACCATCTTGGGCGATATTGTATCTGGTCAGCCAATCTTCGGTTGGAGTCCTGGGTAATTCTCGCTTTTCCCGACGTTACCCACCCCTTCTGAACTTGGTTACCTGTGAAACTTTCACTCTTGTCCTTTCCCTGACTTGTGATTTCCCTCCTCCTGTCGTTGGGTAAATCTGACCTATCACGTACTGTCCCATAGGCCCTCCTATGTTGTACTGGCGATCTCTGGTCTTCGTCTGGACTGGTAACCTTTGTCCCAATGGCTGCCATCACCATAAAGTGCGAAGCTTTGCTCCCGGATCTCTCCTCATATTTCCTAATGAGATGTCTAGGGAGATTTTTCTTCTCTTCCCCGATCCGTATTTTGTAGATGTTCTTGGACACCACCTTTTCCACAGGATAAGGTCCTTTCCATCCTACTTGGAGTATATTGGTCTCTGCTGGACTCCACACTTCCACTTTGTCTTCCACTTTAAGAGCTAGTTTCCTCTTAATTCGCTTGTTGGGTGGTGCTTTCTGGCACTCCGAACAAGACTTCACCCACCGGCGTACATCTCCGGTCATTCCTGGCCAGCAATAATGGCCGGATATTTGCTGCAAGGTCTCTCTGACACCCATATGTCGATTCTCGCCTATGATGTGTCCACTCTGAAGAATGTTAGTTAGTTAGTTAGTTAGTCGACAGATCATCCTCGTTGCACATCGGACCATTCAGTCCATAAGTGCTCGGATCCCCTCCTCAGCAAATCCCGCAGCGTGTAGCGGCTAACGACGCCAGTTCTGTGTTGGTTTATCAATCTTCTTTGGCTTCCTGCGTAGTGTTCTTGTTTGGCCACCCCTCTTTTAATTTGCTGCTCTCGCAGTCTGGCCATTGTTGTAGATTCACAGTCATCACTTGGTTCTTGCAAAAGTCTCACTTCTCGTAGAGCATTCAGAATGTCAGCCTGGTCCATGGCGCGTCCGCCCTCCACAGTAGCCTCACCTGCGAGCTTGTCAGCCCGCTCATTTCCTTGTACTCCCGCATGCCCTGGCACGAAGATGAAACTAATCTTTGCCAGCCGAGACCGCTTCAGAGGCAGCAACCATTCTCTTCGGATCGACCCCTCCTCTATCCTCTTGATCATGTTCATTGAGTCGCTAAGGAAACAAGCCCTAGTGAATGTCTGTGTCTCGAGCCATGTTATTGCTTTACTTACTGCCATGACTTCCATGGTCAGGCTACTTGTGGTTTCAGTGAAAGCACCAGAGTCCTCCTTCACAATTCTCCCTCCGGCCCGAGCTGTAAAGGCCCATGAGCTTCTCACATGTCGGACGACCGACCCATCTGTGTAGATGACCGCGTCACTGTCTAGCGAATTCTCGAAAATCAACGCTTGTACTTCAGCCTCAACAGCAGCCGGATTTTCTTGTCTGCATTTTCTATCTAGTTGGATGCAAACTGAAAAGGATGTGCAGAAGTCTGTTGGCACTTGCACCCACTCCTCGCCAGGTTCTAAGTCCTCAAGTGAACACACCTGTTGAAGAATGTCCTCGGCTTGACCCATCCACGACCGTCCTCTTTTTAACCTGCTGCCCTTCACCTTCCTAATTTCACTATGCAGTGGATGCTGTGTGTTTGCGTTAATTCTGAGGTAGGCACGTGCCCTGCAAACTTGCATTCTCTCTTCAATGGTTGGAAAATCAAGAAGGTAGCGCATCGCCCTGCATGCTGTATCTCTTGTACATCCAAGAATAATGCGCATAGCTTCATTCTGTATCCTTTCCATCCTTTCTATCTGCTTATGGCTGACAGTCAGGATTGCCATTGCATACTCCAAAACAGACATGACCAGCCCCTCGTACAGAAGACATAGATGGCGCTGCTCACAGTTTGCTGCCGCCATCACCCGCATCGCTGCCAAACCCCGCTTGGCCTTTGTTATCACCTGGTCTATGTGCACATTATAAGCAAGGCTTCGATCAAACCGTATCCCCAGGTAATTCATTGCCTGCGTTCTTTCCACCGTCTCTGAACACAGCATTACAGTTGGTGTTGGATTGTTGACAATATGATTATTCAACGAGAACCAAGTCACTGTTGCCTTTGTTGGGTTGACCATTGCCCCAGCTTCATCACACCAAGTACTTATGCGATTGAGTTCGGTTTGTAGTTCCACAGCAACCTCCTCTCTATCCTTACCCTGACGATACACTAAAACATCATCGGCATATGACAATGTCCTGCCAGGTCCAGTGATCTGCTCACTGGTGATTCTCACTGTGTAGGCGTTGAACAGTACCGGAGATAATGGTGATCCCTGTGGTAGGCCAGGATATATTGTTGTTGGTTCCGAAGTCCAACTGCCACATCTAAAAACTACTTTCCGTTGGAAGAGAGCTGCAGCGATCCAACTAAGGAGGAATGGACTTACGTTTAGTTCAAGAAGCTGAAACATTAAAAAATCCAGTGGTACTCTGTTGTATGCGTCCTCAAGATCAATCGCTGCAGCAACGGTTTCAGTGCCTGAGTGGAAACCTTCATAGACATCATGGGCAAAGACTGCTGCATTGGTCCAGGTTTCTCTTTTTGGACGGTACCCACCCAGGGTAGGTGGGAAAACACCTTGCCTCTCTAGTTGGCTTGATATTTTCCTGGCAATTACCTTCTCCAGCAGCTTGCCTATTGTATTCTGCATGGTTATAATTCGATATCCCTGAATTTTCTTGTGGTCTTTGTCAGGCTTCGGCAAGGGAATCAGATAGCTGTGTAACCATTCCTCCTTGATGCTAGCACTCCCTATACTGTTGTTGTACATGTCTGCTAGTTTCTCTAGCTCATTGTCGGTACACCTATTTATGTCGTCGTATCTTATGCCATCAGGACCTGGAGCACTGTTTTTTGATCGTCGAAGCACAGCCTTGATTTCTTTCACTGTCACTGTGTCTTCATCCGAAGTGTTCTGGGCCTTGCATCTGTCTGAGGTGACCTCCTTGGCCAGATTCCGGCCTCCCATGTCTGTCTGGTTGCTCTGCTCAAGGTAGCGTTCAAAGAGGGCTTTGCCCTTGTCCTCGTCAGTCCTCTGCCAGATGAGGTCAGCACCTTGGAAGTCAGAAATGCTCTTATTCTTGACTACACCACTCATGCTTTTATGTAGTCGCCAGAACAATTTCAGTGACTTGTCTGTGCTTACTCTTTGACACACCTCTGCCCATTTTTCGCTTTTAACCACCGTGACCAGTTTTTTGAAATAGCTTACTTTTGTGTGCATCTCTCTTTCTAAGTGCAAGCAGGGACTAGGATGACCAGCTCTGTTCTTCTTGGCATTTTGCCATCTCCTTACAGCACTACGCTTATCCACCCAAGCCTTCTCCACCTCGAAACTCCACCACGGTGGCTGCTCCCAGCTTTTTTCCTTTTCTTCCTGCCCTGAAACGTTCTGCGCTTGTCACGTCTTATTTTACTCACCACATCTTGCCCTGTACTGTCATACTGGAACGTCTTTACCTTTAGCTTGTGCTGCCTGGTTCTGCCTTTCTCCACCAATATGCTGCATGGGTGGTGGTCGCTGCCATGGTGTCCTAGGACACCCCATCTACACACTGTAGTGAGTGAAGGTGAAACTAGCGCCAGATCAATAGCACTGTCCTCATCGCCATGGACGGCTTGCTGTCCTGGTGACACAGCCACTGTTGATACAAACCAGGTCGATGGTTTCCAGTGCAGTCTCGAGCTCCTCCCCTTGTGTATTGGAGGAAGTGTTTCCCCATGATCTGCCTTTAGCGTTGAAGTCACCACAGAAAATAACATTTCTCTCGTGGCCTAATATGCCACTTAAGCACTGCCACTTCTGGGCGTCCACACTCGCATTGCGGGCATAAACATTAACCAATACGAATGGTATACTGGAATGAACTCTCAACGCCTGTATTTGTATATCGTCACTGTTCCAACTGGACATGTCTAGCTCTGACGCCACCATGCTGTCGCGAACGAGAATCGCCGTTCCCAGATGTCGTCTGTTATAGAAACATTTGAAGCCGGCAATTCGGAGTAGCTGATCGCCCAGTCTCGTCTCCTGGAGTGCTACAATGTCGTTCCTGTAAACTAGGGTTTCTAAAATAGAGCCCCGTTGTTTTACACTGGCACAGTTCCAATATAGAATACGGATGTTCCTGAGTCCTAGACGGTGACACTTGAGTCTAAAACGTCTCAAGCCACCGCGCTTACCTGGCTTCTTTTTCCCTGCGCGGTTACCCCGCCGCTTCGGTATGTTGACTGCTGATCCTTCGGAAAACACACGTTGTTCCGCCATGTTGAAAAAACGTAAACACAGACTTTTGATTGAGAACCACACACGCTGCTGAAAATTCACTCAAGGATGGCTTCGCTCGATGCACGAACTCCGTAGCACCCGCGCAGATCTTGAGTAGAA
>JACEFZ010002081.1:0-71719 GCA_014155875.1 Cepaea nemoralis
CCGGGGGCAAGAACCCCGCATGACGAACAGAACACAGTAGAAGAACCATGGCAAATTACACTATTAAAGATTTAATAGGTTAATGAAACAGTAAAAAAATGAATAATTAAACGTACAAGTAAAACAGAGGTTATATATATATAATATTATATATAACCAAAGAAGAAAAAACAACAACGATTCAAATAAACGAACACAGGTAAAGAGTTTCAAGTACCTAGGAAGTATTATATCATCATATGGCAAATCAGAAGACGAGGTCGAAAACAGATGCAATATGGCAAACCAACTCATTGGACAAATGGCACCAATGTTAAAGAACAAACACGTATCAATTGTTACTAAGAAAGCACTTTACAACACAATCTTCCTACCAACTGTATGCTACCAATGCCAAACATGGACAATGACAGACAAAGAGAAAAGAAAAATCACAACAACAGAAATGAGATTCCTGAGAAGAATACTAATGCATCAAGAAGAGATAAGATCAGAAATGAAGAAATCAGGACTAAAGTGGGGGTTGTAGCAGCGCTAGATTTTATTAGAAGGCAGCACGTCAAATGGTTTGGCCATGCAACTAGGTTACCAACTAACAGTATACCACAACAAGCAATAATGCATAGATCAAATGGAAGCAGTGGAAGAGGCCGACCATGTAAACAATTGACGGAGGGAATAGCAGAGTGCATAGGAATATCGATACATGAAGCACATAAGCGGGCATTGTCCGGCTGTTTATACCTCACCTCGACACCGCAAGGTACAAGAGGAACAAGATGTGATGAGATGAGAGATTAGCAATACAGCTTGTTCTCAAAACCACTACTTGTGTGTACAGTAAGCTCTTTGTAAGTTCTGGTCCTCTGACATAACCGCAGACAGTCAAGCCATACGTCACTGACTGCATCTACCGTTTCTTATGTCTTTTTCTGTCCCTATAATTAACGTACTTTAAAGAAGACAACGAATCCATATTCATACTAATTGCAGGGGAGACAATAAAGGTAACTAAAATGTCATGGAAAATCAATTCACAGGTATTTGTGAGCACTCATAAAAGAAGAGAATAGAAATAGATTTCAGAGTTCACAATAAACAATATAAAATTTACTGGAGTCAAGAACCGTTATCACAGCACTCAGAACACTCCCGTGCGTGCTCTGTTCTCATCTGCAACAGCTAGCCAAGAGTCCCAAAACTTATGGTGCCAGTAGCAGTCTGATTATACGTCCTTCCGGCCTTTCTTCGGAGTTGTGAGTGTTGGGAAAAACCTCTGGTCACTCCCTGTAGCATCATTCTCTTCAAACCGGGATCATCTACCCGTTCTTCTGCACTACACACACGATTTCAATGGACTCCCACCACATCTGCGTTATCATGCAGCAATGCCCCACCAAAGAGTGCCGAGCCAGCCAATCTGTGTGCCGGCTCGTTCCCCACCACACCATATACAACTGTAAATTATAGAACGAGGAGATTCGAATCTGCCGCCTACAAAACACTAAGAAAATTAATGGTATAAGAGAATGTTGGGTAAATTACCAACATAGAGATTGATCGTGACTTTCAATACCCAGTTCAGCCACACCTTCATTAAGTGAATTAGCAATGAAAATTAAAATGTTTACTGTTTGTGTTTGTGTCACTTTATAAGGTCAGCTCGTCCCCCGCCCCCTGGGGTTGGGTAGGAGTCTGTTCACAATTAATGCCTCATCTCCATGGAGGAAACATTTACCAGCCTAGGCCTAATGCCATCCAGTCCGCACGTGACATGCTGAAGCATGGCCTGGTCCTATCCTAATGTGTATCACTGTGGAGATGGGAAGTTCCAGTTTAGGGCTTGTACACCCAGATCGCTTCTGGGCTTGGAGAGATCTGTAACAAGTCCCACATAAGACTGATCTTTGGTACAAATGAGGGAGAAAAGTTTAAAACTGTACTTTGGTTTACGGATGGTGAAGAAAAGTATAATACTGTGCTTTGATTTCTGGAGGGTGGGAAAAAAAGTATAAGACTGTATTTTGGTTTCTGGATGGTGATGAAAAGTATAACACTGTACTTTGGTTTCCGAATGGTGGAGAAAAGCATAAGACTGTACTTTGGTTTCCGGATGGTGGAGAAAAGTATAAGACTGTACTTTGGTTTCCGGATGGTGGAGAAAAGTATAAGACTGTACTTTGGTTTCCGGATGATGGAGAAAAGTAAAAGACTGTACTTTGGTTTCTAGATGGTGGAGATAAGTATAAAACTGTACCTTGGTTTTCAGATGGTGGAGAAAAGTATTAGACTGTACTTTCGTTTCCGGATGGTGGAGAAAAGTATAACACTGTACTTTGGTTTCCGGATGGTGGAGAGAATTATAACACTGTACTTTGGTTTCCGGATTGTGGAGAAAAGTATAAGATTGTATTTTGGTTTCCGGATAGTGGAGAAAAGTATAACACTGTATTTTGGTTTCCGGATGGTGATGAAAAGTATAACACTGTACTTTGGTTTCCGAATGGTGGAGAAAAGCATAAGACTGTACTTTGGTTTCCGGATGGTGGAGAAAAGTATAAGACTGTACTTTGGTTTCCGGATGGTGGAGAAAAGTAAAAGACTGTACTTTGGTTTCTAGATGGTGGAGATAAGTATAAAACTGTACCTTGGTTTTCAGATGGTGGAGAAAAGTATTAGACTGTACTTTCGTTTCCGGATGGTGGAGAAAAGTATAACACGTACTTTGGTTTCCGGATGGTGGAGAGAATTATAACACTGTACTTTGGTTTCCGGATGTGGAGAAAAGTATAAGATTGTATTTTGGTTTCCGGATAGTGGAGAAAAGTATAACACTGTATTTTGGTTTCCGGATGGTGATGAAAAGTATAACACTGTACTTTTGTTTCCGAATGGTGGAGAAAAGCATAAGACTGTACTTTGGTTTCCGGATGGTGGAGAAAAGTATAAGACTGTACTTTGGTTTCCGGATGGTGGAGAAAAGTAAAAGACTGTACTTTGGTTTCTAGATGGTGGAGATAAGTATAAAACTGTACCTTGGTTTTCAGATGGTGGAGAAAAGTATAAGACTGTACTTTCGTTTCCGGATGGTGGAAAAAAGTATAACACTGTACTTTGGTTTCCGGATGGTGGAGAAAAGTAAAAGACTGTACTTTGGTTTCTAGATGGTGGAGATAAGTATAAAACTGTACCTTGGTTTTCAGATGGTGGAGAAAAGTATAACACTGTACTTTGGTTTCCGGATGGTGGAGAGAATTATAACACTGTACTTTGGTTTCCGGATGGTGGAGAAAAGTATAAGATTGTATTTTGGTTTCCGGATAGTGGAGAAAAGTATAAGATTGTACTTTGGTGACGGATGTGGTAGAAAAGTTTCTACACCAATCTTATGTGGAAAAATGCAAGCAATAATAGCTAGCTAGCTAGTTAGTTAGTTAGTTAGTTAGTTAGTTAGTTAGCTAACTAGTTAGTTAGTTAGTTAGTTAGTTAGTTAGTTAGTTAGTTAGTTGGATGGTTGGTTAGTTAGTTAGTTAGGTAGTTAGTTAGTTAGTTAGTTAGTTAGTTAGTTAGTCAGTCAGTCAGTCAGTCAGTCAGTCAGTCCGTCCGTCTGTCCGTCCGTCCGCCCGCCCACCAGCCAGCCAGCCAGCCAGCTAGCCAGTTAGTTAGTTAGTTAGTTAGTTAGTTAGTTAGTTAGTTGGATGGTTGGTTGGTTGGTTGGTTGGTTGGTTGGTTGGTTGGTTGGTTGGTTGGTTGGTTGGTTGGTTGGTTGGTTGGTTGGTTGGTTGGTTGGTTGGTTGGTTGGTTGGTTGGTTAGTTAGTTAGTTAGTTAGTTAGTTTTGTTTCTTTGTATTGGTTTTGTTTTTAATACTTGGCACACCAACATGGTTATAATATGACTTCAGGACTTATATATAATGACTAGAGAGCCAAGGTATTGAACTTAAGTGTTACGGCACAGTACTTCAGGCGATTTACAATCAACCAGCCAACCATGTTTGCAATTTCCCAGGATATAAACAAACACATCTTCAGCCATTGTGCAAACACAAATAAAGATAGAAACCGCTGGAATGCTAGATAATAACACGTAATATAGGGCTGATCATAAATGTGCCTGAGTTGTCAGGTCAGGACTCTTTAACTATGGACCCATCTCAGATGGTACATGGATACACTTTAGGATTCCGTTTCTGCAGTTAAGTGGGTCATTGACTACATGTAAGCGAGATGTGTGTGCATTTTAGTTGGCCTGTGAATACGTGTCAGTAGGTCCAAGGTAATATTTCATTTTGCCCGTGGATGCGTGTCAGTAGGCCCGAGGAAACATTTCATTTGGCCTGTGGATTTATGTCAGTAGGTCCGAAATGTCAGTATGTCCGAGGAAACATTTAAGTTGGCCATACGTGTCAGTATCTTAGGATATATTACAGTGGGTCCATGGGCACATTTCAGTTGGTCCAAGAAAACATTTTAAGGGCCCGTGGGCGTATTTAGGTGGGTCAGATATATGAGAGTTGAAGCAACCAAATATGTCAACTATATCGTTGCGCTTATGACGAGATTGTGGGGTCGTTCCCTAGATCTATCAGTGGGACTTACAAGTTTATTTCTCGTGCAGAAAGCTATGGCAAACTACTGGACGTAATAAATGACTAGGATATCAACCTGAGTTCGACCTCAACGTCCTACAAAGGAAATGTAGTACTTTTTTTTAAAAATATCTGATCGAACAAATGTGATAACCTTATAGATCAAAATATGTAACCATCATCATCATCCAGTGCCTTGTGCAGCTGGCGTGGGCGATCATGTATCTCCACAGTATTACTATCTTTGACATCATGGATCAATTCGTGTGTTGACTCTCTTCCGTGTCATGACACAAGACTGTCAAGAATCTTTTCACGCTGTCTTCCTCCTTCTCTCTTTCCGCAAATCTTTCCGGTTGTCACAACATGTTCAAGTTTATGTCTTCTCATAACGTGGCCAAAAAACGACGACTGCCTCTTTCTGATGTTTGTGATAATGTGTCTTTGCAACTTAGCTTCCCTTACAATGTCCCGATTGCTCATATTTCCTGTCCAATTACTTTTCTGCATTCTTCTATTACACCACATCTCCAGGGCTTCCATGGAATTTTTCGCCTATTGTCCAGGTTTCGAAGCCGTATGTTAAAACTGGTTCTATGTAAGATGCAAGAATATTTTTTTCTAACTTTCAAGGACAGTCACTTATTGCACAAAATAATGTAACAATATCTTCGCAAATGAAAACAATGTAACAATATCTTCGTGAAAACAATAGGAGAAAATAGTACAAATTAGGTGTGTTCAAAACCCAGTAAACGCCACCTTACTATTGAAATAAAACCAGGAAATTCAAGTATGGATGGCTGATGAAATCAATCAATCAATCAATCATGTGCCATGCCGGAAAGCGTGGGCGGTCATGATTCGCCATTTCACTCGATCACCAGAGTCGTGGATCAGCTCAGTGTTCCTGTGTGTGTGTGTGTGTGAGAGAGAGAGAGAGAGAGAGAGAGAGAGAGAGAGAGAGAGAGAGAGAGAGAGAGAGAGAGAGAGAGAGAGCATCACTATTTTTACGTCACATACATTTTATGTACACATTTTTCTCCATGTTTAACATTTTTATGAGACTGCTCATGACAAGTGTCAGTGTATGTGTGTGAGTAAAGTGTGGGAGTTTGTTCATACTAGTTTCAATACTAACGTGAGACATTTTGTATGTGTCTAGATGTGAGGAAGTGTGAGTGTATGTGGAGGATGTGTGTGAGTGTGGGGATATGTGTGGGTGGGGGGTGGGTGGGTGGGGGTATGCATTTGGATGGGTTGGGGTGTGTGGGTTTTGGTGGGTAGTGGTATTTGTGGGTGTTGGTGGGATGTGTGGATGGATGTGTGGGGGTGAAAGTACGGGTGTTGGAATGGGTGTGGGGGATGTGTGTATGGGTGGAGGATATGTGTATGGGACGGATGCAGGGGATGTGTGTTTATGTGGGTGGAGATGTGTGGATGGTTTGAGGAAGTATGTGTGGGAGGCGGGGTTGTGTGGGTAGGGGATTGTGTTGGGTGGATTTGGGATGGAAGGGCGGGTGGGGAGAAGTGTATGGTGTGTGGGTTTGAGATATGTGTGCGGTGTAGTTGGTGGGGGATGTGTGAATGATGTGTGGGTGGAGGGTATGTTTGTGGTGGTATGGGTGGAGGATAGTGTGTGGTGTGAGGGATGTGTGTGATGGGTATGGGGAATGTGCGTATGGGTGGGGTATATGTGTGGGTGAGCAGGGGATTGTGGTGGTTGGGGGAAGTATGTGGGGGAGTGTGGGTGGGAGATGTGTGTATGTGGATGGGGAATGTGTGGGTGGGGGTGTGTGAGTGGCTTAGGGATGTGTAGGTGGGTGAGGGAGTTGTATGTGTCGGGGTGGGATGTGTGAGTGGGTGGAGGATGTGTGTGGGGGTAGGGGTATTGTGATCGAGAGATGTTTGGTTGGGTGTGTTGGTGGACGGGTAGGGAATGCGTGTGTGGGTGGGAGAGGTGTGTGATGTGTTGGTTGGTGATATTGTGTGGGTGAGGTATGTGTGTGTGGGTGGGGGATTTTTGTGGTGTGTGAGTGGGGGTATGTGGGGTGGATGGGTAAGGGTATCTGTGTGGGTGTGGGTGGGAATATTTTGTGGTATCTGGGTGGGGGATATGTGTGTGGTGTGTAAGTGGGGATGTGTTGGTGAGGGATATGTGTGTGTGTGGTGCGTGGGTTGGGAATAGTGCGTGGTAGGGGGTGTATGTGATGTGCGGGTGGGGGATTGTGTGGTGGGGGATTAGGTTAAGGCATGTGTGGGTGGGTGGAAGTTGTATGTGTGGGTGGTGGTGTGTGTGTGAGTGGATTGGGGATGTATGGGTGGTTAGGGAGATGTGTGTGTGTGGGGGGGGGGGGGGGGGTAGGGACATGTCAGTTGGTGGGGATGTGTGTGTATGGTTTGGGGATGTGTGAGTGGATGTGCGATGATGTGGGTTGGTGGGGGATTGTGTGTGTGGGTGGGGAATATGTTGTCGATGGAGATGTGGCTGGGGGAAGGGTGGTTTGAGGTGTGGGTGGGGAGAGGATGTGTGGGGTAGAATGTGGATGGGCGTGGGATGTGTGGGTTGGTGGGGGAATGTTTGTGGGTGGCGAGTGTGTTTTGGTTGGGGGATCAGGTGAGGGCAGTGTGTGTGGGTGGGGGATGTGCGGGAGGGGGATGGGTCGGTTGGTGGGGTATGTATGTGTCCCTTGGTGTGCGTGTGTGTCGGTAGGTGGGGGTGTGTATGTGTCCCTTGGTGCGCATGTGTGTGGGTAGGTGGGGGTGTTGTGTGGGTGGGGTGATGTATGGATAGGTGGGAGATGGGCTTCATACCATGGTAATTAGCCTTGTTTATGTTTACAACATTCATTTCACAATGTTTATTTTTCTTCCTATGCAAATGTATAATGCTCTTGATGAACGAAAGACGAGTGATTGGAAGGGCCGAATGTAAGACGGGCCTGCGCGCCCAATTTGTGACCCTAATAAAGTTGATTTGATTTGATTTGATTTGATTTGTCTCGTCCATGCCATGTGGCCAAGCCATCCAGGTATTTTCCTCTCGGTCTTCCTCTTGGTCTGTTCCCTTCGATCTTGCCAGCTGTCACTAAGTTCTCCAGTCCATTTCTTCTCATAACATGTCCAAAAAATTTTGACTGTCTACGTCTAATTTCTCTAATCAATCTACGATTTTCATTTGTCTCTTGTAGTACTTGGTCATTGGTTTTTCTATCTGTCCATGGTATTCTTTGCATTTTCCTCAGAAACCACATTTCTGCAGCCATCAGATGTTTTTCAGCTTGACTGCACATTGTCCAAGTTTCACATCCATACAAAAGAACAGGCTCTATGTATCTCCTCAACACTCTTTTTCTCGTTTCAGTTGACATCATTTTATTGGTCAGAATGTTTTTCATCTTGCTAAAGGCTACTTTCGCAATGGCGATTCTTGTTCTAATCTCTTCAAGGCATCTGCCATCAGATGTTATGACTGTTCCGAGATAATTGAACCGATTCACTTGTTGAAGAATATTCCCATTTACTTGTATATTACATTGTGGTGCTTCGTGCTTCCTAGTGACGACCATAACCTGTGTCTTCCTACAATTTAATTCCAACCCCAGCTGCTCACTGTGTACAACCACAGCGTCTACTAATTGTTGCAGATCCTGTGCATTGTCTGCAATCAATACTGTATCATCTGCATATCTAATGTTATTTATGTTTCGTCCTCCAATGCTGATTCCATTTAGGTCTTCTACATTTCTGAAAATATTTTCACTGTATAGGGAAAAAAGATCTGGAGACATTACACATCCCTGCCTAACACCTCTCTTAATAGGTTGATATTGTCCTACTTCATTATCAATCCTTATGGCAGCTTGTTGTTTCCAATATATGTTTTTTATAAGTCTAATGTCTTTCCCATCAATTTGTAGATCTGCAAGCATATCCACAATGTTGACATGTCTAACTCTATCAAAAGCCTTTGTGTAGTCAATAAAGCAAAGATGTATATCCTTGTTTACTTCTAAAGCACGTTCAATAACTGTTCGCAGCATATACACAGCATTTACTGTACCCTTTCCTTCTACAAACCCACATTGTTCTTCCCCTATTTCAGGTTGTATTTTCTTCCTCACTCTTTGCATGATAATTCGTAACAAAATCTTTGTGATGTGACTCATTATACTAATTGTTCTATGTTGATCACATTCTAAGGTTCCTGATTTCTTTGGGATTAGCAATAAATACAGAATTACATAATTCAGAAGGTATATCTCCAGTATCATATAATGTGTTCAGCAGTCTAGTGACTTGCTCTAGTCCAAATTCTTCTAAAGCTTTAATCATTTCTGTTGTGATGTTATCTGCACCGGGGGCCTTGCCAGCTTTCATATGCTTAAGAACATTTTGAACCTCCATCTTTAAAATTGCTGGTCCTTCATTATTAAATCTAATAGCATACTGTTCCTCTCTGTTATCATTATACAGGTCTTTCACATAATCTGTCCATACATGTAGAATCTGATCTTTTTCTATTATGATTTTGCCATCTTTAGTTTTTAGACAGCCTGTTGATGTACTTGTTCTTTTATTAGTAAGTTCCTGAATTCTCTTGTGCACTAATTTGGTATTTTGACTGTTGTGTTGTTTTTCAATTTCTAAGCACTTTTCCTCAAGCCATGATTCTTTTGCCTTCCTACATAATACTCTGACTTGTCTGTGAATTTCTTCATATTTGGCAGGATTATTTTTGTTGAGTCTTCTTGTTTCCATTAAGTGTAAAATTTCCTCAGTCATCCATTTCTTACGACCCACCTTCTTTAATTTTGGAATAGTTGTTTCTGCAGCCACATTGATTGAATTCTTTAACATTTCCCATTGATCATCCACATCCTGGAATAGGATCTCTAGATCAGACAATATTTCAAATCTGTTCTGTACTTCTATGTTGAATTTGTTTTGTATTTCCTTGTCATTACTCAATGTACACAAGTCATATTTAGTGTTTCCTGTTATATACTTGACTTTCTTCAATTTTATCCTCAATGTTCCTGTGAGTAATCTGTGGTCACTATAACAATCAGCACTGGGAACTGTTTGTGCTACTTTTAGCGCGTTTCTAAATCTTCTGCTAATGAGAATGTAGTCAATCTGGTTTCTAATCCTGCTATCAGGACTCCTCCAGGTCCATAATCTTCTAGGGTGTTGCTTGAACCAGGTATTTCCTACAATCATTTCCTGTTCTTTTGCCCACTCTACTAGTCTGTATCCTCTTTCATTTCTCTCTCCTAAACCATAGTTTCCTACTGTGTATCTATCATGATGAAATCATGAACACGATAATAGAAGGAAGAACGCTAAGAAAACTCCAGCTAGTACCAAAAGAAATATGTAACATGTTTAGGGCTGCTAAAGAAACATGGATTGGGACAATGTTTCAGAAAAGAGGAACAAGAAAGAAACAAAACACAACACAAATCGAGTGAATGAAAATATATGAAGACTTACAAACAATAAAAATCATGTAACATTAAAAGAGGTAAAGATGGAGAAATTATGGTTAATAAAACTGATGAAACAACAGGTTAACAAACCCACACTTTACCACACGCATGACGACATAGAGCATATTAACGGCTGAAGTAAAGAATGCTATCGAGAGGAAGAAACAATGACAAGATGCAGGTACTGACAAGATAACAACTGGGATGTTAAAATGTCTATTCAACTTTGGCATTGATAAAATGACAGAAATGTGAAATGACAAATACAATCCTGGACACATCCTTAAAAACCTGAAAACGTAAATTGTTACCATATTTTCCCAAGAAACTAATCAGTTGTTCATTGTGAACCCACCTCTCATACCTTAGAGGCGCCGCCTTTACACTCACCATTTGAAACCATAAACGTGTGTTTCCAGCAACATCCTTGTAAGGCTGGTAACAGCTGGTTAGATCAGTCGTGCTCCTCTCCGTATCCGTGACGGTGGCGTGTGTTGTCGCCATTCTTGAAAGCCAATGGACACGGGGACGTGGAACATGTAAGCCAAGAGAAGCATGGGGAAATGCGAGTAGATACGGAATGAAGGACAAGATAAGAGTAGTTAGTCAAGAGAGCCTGTGTGATGACAGGGTGTATGTGAGCAGAGAAATAGCCCCATGTCCTAATTCGTGCTGCGTGATTTTCTTGGTGGTAGTGGCTTCAGATGGAAGATGTATACAACAGAGCATCAGATGGAAGATGTACAACAGAGATTAAGAGCAGAATTTGGCAAGCAAAAGCCGCATTTCAGAAAATGAAGAGAACCTTATGCAATAAGTGATTATCACTGAATGTAAGAGAGTGCTGAAAAGCTATATAGAACCGGTTTTGCTGTATGGCAGTGAATCTTGGAATGTAAATGAACAAATTAAGAAGAAATTAGAAGCAACAGAGATGTGGTTCCTGAGACGAATGTTGCGAATTCCTTGCACTGCCAAAGTAACTAACAACGATTGCCTGAAACAGGCTAATGAAACTAGAACATTATATGCAACAAAAAGAAAGAGACAAACAGCTTTCTTCTGTCATGTGATGAGAAGAGAGGCATTGGAGAACATCGTGACAACTGAAAAGATCGAAGGTAAGAGAGACAGAGGCAGACCAAGAGAAATGGATTGAGACGGTGGCATGGAGGAATATCATCAGCAGAGTTGATCCAGAACACAAAAGACCGAGATCTATGGAGAGCCATGAACGCCTATGCCACCCGTCATGGTACTTGATGATGATGATGATGATGATGATGATGATGATGATGATGATGATGATGATGATGATGATGATGATTATGTGGCTTTTATCTTGCTAGCGTGTAAACCAACCTTCCGTACACCGACGGAGGGATAATGGATTCAAAAATACACCGGTCAGTTGGAATCCATTTGTTGCCTTCTCGTTCAGAAAGCAATGGCAAACTGCTAAACGTAAATTATTTTTTTTAGGGGGGGGGGGGGGGGGGGGGCCTTTCTCTACTTTCCGTCCTTACCCATTCCTGCCATTCTTTTTTGCCAGGGTTCCATTTTTAATGTTCCATTTCTTTTTTGGTGTCATTATGTTCTGTTTATTAAGAATGCAGTATTAATAAACGTCATTTGTCCTAACAATTGTTAATTAGTGTTCGTTATTATCTGACATTTTGTTGTAATTTCTATATTATTTCTCACTTTCCTTTCTTATATATTTGTTTCTTTGTCTTCTGCTTTTATAAATATTTTCTCAAACTTCAAAAATTTTAGATTTAATTACGTTGTTTTAAATTTTAAACCTTTCCTTTAATTTCATATATTACTTTTTCTAAAACTGCTTTGAAAATACTTTTACAAGTATCTCTACTATTTGTATTTTTTAATTTCCTTGTCTTCCTTCACTGTTCCTTTTCACATTAGTTTCTGTATAATATGTCGTAGAACTCTTTTAATGTTGACATTCTCTGTTTACAAATAGGACAATGTGCAAATATAATTTACAAATACAAAAAAATGATAACGAATCAATACAAAAGACTAAAGATGGTCGTAATAATGTTCATTTTATAAACTAGCACACTGAAATATCAGTTGCCATGGGAAACCATAATGCCACTGAAAATGCATAAACGATACATTCGCAGACATTAATCGTTACTCGCCGAAGTAAAGAAAAGAAATCGAGATAAAAGAACACAAAAGACAACACAAAAGTGTAAGTTTCCGTCACACAATGATTCAAACCTGCTAACTAAAAATGAAGATACTGAAGGAACAAATACACTTCGACACATGCCAACTAGTTACGTGACAGGTCGTGTGTATGACGTCGCTATCATTACGGCCTGTCGAAAAGACTCTCGACCCCTTGCTAGTTCTCCTGCTTCAAGAACTTCCATGCCTGATGTGTCTGCAATGCCCGGTTTCCATTTCCGTCCTGGTCGAAATCTCATCTTTTTCTAGGAACCAAGCCTTCCATCACTGTTCTTTCCCAACTGATGTTACATTTTACTGATTCAGTGTCAAACAAAACACAGGTTTGGCCCGGATATGGTACACAAACAAATGAACAAGTTTTATCATGTAAATGTCCATTAACTGAGCACTGACATTGCGGAAGATACCATGAAACAAAACAAATCCGGGAAGGTAACCCGGTCAACAATTGCCTGGATAAATCGGATGCCTCGGCCGAGGGGTGCAAATATCGCAGCTCTGTTGTAAACAGGCACAATGCAGTTATGTCTAAACCAACATACTGACGAACACAGCAGAAGAAGAAGAAGAAATAAAACCAAATAAAACTACGACCCTAATATGGCAATATATCGTCCTTCTGTCCACACTGGAGGTCATATTTGGCGATATATTATCCTTTGTCGCTGAATCAATTAATACGGCCAAGGTATTTCAGCTTCGGAGATACGATGCGGTTTATAAGCCACTGCAATGTTCAGGTCAGGGTCATCTAGACGCTCCCCCTTGTTCCTCTCGGCTGCTACAAAGTATCAGCGTCTGTGGCTTGTGGATTAGTCACCTGAACTTTCACAATTGCCCGTTACTGAGAATCCAGGGTTCGAAATCAGCCGTGGAGGCTTTGGAAACAGATCGATTTGCGTTGATTTCGATGCTAAGAAGCCTAATAAATTGCATCAGTCAATACATGTTGTGGTTGATTGCAACGTCCTGTAAAGGCTATGCAATGAACTTTATTTATATTGAAAAGTATCGCAGCAATCTCATCGTGGTTTGATGTCAATGTATAATTATAAACATTAAGTTAAACGTAATCCACTGAAAGTTAATGTAGTAGTGAAGTGAAGTGTTAGGCCTTCACAAATACTAGGTTACGTATAATGTTGTGGTGTGACATGTTCCCTTCCACATTGTCTTCGTGTCCCAGATCATTTCTATACTTTTCTTTAACTTAGCCAGTAAGACTTCGAAGTGGCCAAGAGGATCAGAGAACACGCCCTTAAACTTCCTTTGAGCTGATGGAGGGTGCACATTTCAAGCTCTACACCAGTAGTAAGTTGGATATAAACGTTGACTTCTCTTTCAGAAAGCAATGGCAAACTACTAAACTTATAACGGCCTAGGAAATCAACAAGGGGTGGATCACAATGTCCTGCAGAGAACATGCAACATTCTGTCCGTTACTCACTATATTACTCATTATATTAATCATTGTATTACTCATTGTAATACTCATTATATTACTAATTGTATTTCTCATTATATTACTCATTATATTACTAATTGTATTACTAATTGTATTACTCATTGTATTACTTATTATATTACTTATTGCATGTCTCATTGCCGGCTCCCTTGCCTAGTGGTTAGCAGCTTTCTACGTTAACCCCGAATACTCTCGTGGTTGACGTGAGCGCACGAGAATTAGAAGCGGTTCGAGTCGCGCCACTGACCTATGAGAGTATGGAGCCGGTCGATCAGAAAGTCGTGGCGTGCTGACGAGCGTAATCTAGCCTAGGCATCAACATACAGCTGAAAGATGCTGGTGTTGACTGCAATATCCTGAAACAGGATGGAAACACGGGGGGGGGGGGGGGGGGGGGGGGGGAGGGGGGGGGGGAATGTCTCATTATATTACTCATACTATTACTAATTGCTAAAATTATTTTTATTTATAATATAGTTATAATTAATTATATTGCTAAATACTCATCATCATCAAGTGCCGTGCCGGCTGGCGTAGGCGTTCATGGCTCTCCATAGATCTCGGTCTTTGGTTTTCTGGATCAACTCTGCTGCTGATATTCCTCCATGCCACCGTCTCAATCCATCCAGCATCACTTCTCTTGGTCTACCTCTGCCTCTCTTCCCCTCGATCTTTCCAGTTGTTACGATGTTCTCCAATGCCTCTCTTCTCATCACATGACCGAGGAAAGCTGTTTGTCTCTGTCTTATTGTTGTATATAATGTTCTAGTTTCGTTAGCCTGTTTCAGGCAGTCGTCGTTAGTTACTCTGGCAGTCCAAGGAATTCGCAACATTCGTCTCAGGAACCACATCTCTGTTGCTTCTAATTTCTTCTTAATTTGTTCATTTACATTCCAAGATTCACTGCCATACAGCAAAACTGGTTCTACATAGCATTTCAGCACTCTCTTTCTTACATTCAGTGATAGTGACTTATTGCATAAGATACTCTTCATTTTCTGAAATGCGGCTTTTGCCTGCCCTATTCTGCTCCTAATCTCTGTTGTACATCTTCCATCTGATGTTATAAATGCCCCTAGGTATCTAAAATTATCAACTTGGTTAAGGATTTTCCCTTCTATTTCTATGTCACATTTTGGTGTCACCATTTTCTTTGATATTACCATTGTTACTGTTTTCTTGATATTCAAGGAGAGTCCTTTCCTTGCACTCTCTGTTACTACTACGTCTAATAATTGTTGTAGGTCTGTTGAATTATCCGCCACCAATACTGTGTCATCTGCATAGCGTATATTATTTATATTATAACCTCCAACTAGTATTCCTGGCATCTCTTTGATCTCTCTCATTATTACTTCGCTATACAGGGAGAAAAGATCTGGTGACAAGACACACCCTTGTCGTACTCCTAGCTTTATCTGTTCGTAACTACCCTCTTTATTTCCCATTTTAATTGCTGCTACTTGGTTCCAGTAAATATTCTTTATTATTCTTAAATCTTTTCCATCAGTGTTGATATCTTCCAACATTTTAATCAGTTCATCATGTTTTACTTTATCAAATGCCTTAGTATAATCTATGAAGCACAAATATATGTCTCTCTGTTTCTCTATTGACCTTTCTATTAGTGTCCGTAATGTATAAATTGCATTGTTTGTGCCCTTTCCTTCCACAAATCCATACTGTTCTTCACTAATTTCCATTTTTATTTTCTTTTTGGTTCTTCTCATTATGATTCTGAGTAGAAGCTTAGTGATATGGTTTATAAGGTTAATTGTACGAAAATCTTCACAATCAATTGCTCCTGGTCTTTTTGGTATAGCTATAAATACAGATTTCAGCATATCACTGGGTAAATATCCACTGCTGTAAATATCATTCAACATTTTGGTTAATATATCTACTCCAAATTCTCCCAATACTTCTAATTCTTCTATTGTGATTTCATCTGGCCCAGCTGTTTTTCCTTTCTTCATACGTTTCATAGCGTCAGCGACTTCTTCTTTCAGAATAGGTGGACCTTCTAAGTTACTATCTTCTGTTAATTCTTCCCTTTCTCCTTCATATAATTCTCTTGTATACTCATTCCACCTCTTCATTATAGCATCTTCCTCTAATATTATCTTTCCTGTTTTTGATTTCAAACACCCTGTATTTATTCTTATTTTTCTTCCTGTAAGCTCACTGATTTGTCTGTGCATATTTTTTGTATTTTAATGGAATTTAATTCAATTTTTTTGCATTGCTCGTTAACCAACTTTCTTTAGCCTTCCCACATTTATCTTTTATTTCTTTATTTATCTTAGCGTATTCTTGTTTGTCATTTTTTACTCTGTTTTCTTTTGTCCATCAGTTTTAAGATATCTTCATTCATCCATTTTTTCTTAGCTATTTTGCCTCTCTCCGGTAATACTTCTTTGCTAGTTTGATGAATGGAGTCCCTTAACATTTCCCATTGTTCATCTATACTCTGTATTTTAGTTATTGCATTGTACCTATTTTTCACAGTCACTCTGTATTGTTCTTGCATTTCTTTATCTATTTTCAGAACCTCTTTATTAAGTCTCATGTTCTTAACCATTTTTTTCCCTCTCTTTAATCTTACTTTTATTTGTCCACACAGTGGTACATGATCACTATTACAGTCAGAGCCCGGCATTGTCTTTACATTAATTAAAGCATTTCTAAATCTTTTATTAATTAGTATGTAGTCAATTTGGTTGCGTATTTTCTTATCAGGGCTTATCCATGTGTACAGTCGTCTTTTATGGTGTTTAAACCATGTGTTTCCAATTATCATATCATTGATATTTGCCCATTCTATTAGCTTTTCCCCTCTTTCATTTCTTGTACCTAAACCATAATTCCCCACTACATCCTCCATTTTTCCCTTTCCTACTTTTGCATTAAAATCACTAAGTATTATCTTTATTTCTTGTGATCCAATTTGAGCCATCGCCATTTCTATTTCGTCATAAAAGTGTTGTATTTCTTCATCACTACTGCTTGCTGTTGGTGCATATACTTGTATAATATTTATGTCTATTGGTTTGCCTTTGATATTTACCATAATAACTCTATCTGAAATACACCAGTATCCATTAATTGACTTGGCTGTTTTTTCGTCTAATATTATTCCTACACCTTTTTCATGTGTATCCCCTCCAGAATAAATTATTGTGTGATTGTCAGCTATAATTTTTGCCCGATCCCTTCCATCTCATCTCACTAACGCCTAGTATATTCATTTTCATGCTATCCATCTCTCTTAGAACATTGGTCAACTTTCCTAGCTCATTTAATGTCCTAACATTCCATGTTCCTACTCTAAATTTATTTATTTTAGTTAAGTTTTTGCCATCAGTAGCTGGATGACGGTCTGGTGTCACCTGTGGCTCATGACTGTCCCTACCGGACGAGGATGCCCTAAGACAGCCATTAACGTCCTTCACTAACTTTGAAATATGTTTTGCCATGAAGTCTTGGGAAGATAATGTGGTGGTTTCCCCTTGCCTTCCACATTCACATGGTGGTCTTTTTACCTCTGCGTCTGCTAAATACTAATACTCATAATATTGCTCTTTATATTACTAATTGTGTTACTAATTGTATTACTCATTGTATTACTCATTATATGATTGATTGATTGATTGATTGATTAATTTAGGAACCGACATCACAGCCTTATGGGACATTCCCATAAGCGGTCCGTCCCCATCCTCAGTTGAATTGTGAATCATTATATGAGATGAGACCGATCTGAGTTCTGTGCTGTAAACAGCCAGGAACCCTGTAACCTTCTGTCAGACGTACTGGGTACACAGTGGCAGCCCTCCTATATTACATATACACCAACCGGCACTCCAAGGGAGATAAGCTCGATATCACGCCGTTGGTGGCCTTTATTTCCCAAGACATTTCCGGTTATCCATATAAGGAGGGGTCAGCCTGGGAGAGCCAGATACATTTGAAACAATCCGCATCGGTGAGGATTCGAACACACAGCTACCAGGCCGACAGGTGACCGCGCTAGTCACTGTGCTACTGCGGTTTCCTGTTGACTAACTTACACTGTTCAAGAAAACAAAACACGCCTACCTCTGCTGGGAATTGAAACCGGAACAACCGACAACTGTTTTGTTAAATTAGTGCACTAATCACTAGGCCACCTCGTGTTAAAAGGTGTGTGTATTTTATGTTAGGTTAAAGGTCAGGCTATATGTACAGTTGGGGTTAGAGAACGATGTTACAAATTACCGACATAGTGAGATTGGAGTTAGCCACAGGCGATTTCGGAACAGATTGCTTTGTGTTGATTTTCACAATACTATGGCTGTCGGTCGTTCAAAAAGCCATGACAAACTACTCATCATCATCATATGATGTGCCGATAAGCTTGGGCGGTCATGTTTCGCCATCTCACGCGATCACCAGAGTCGTGGATCAGCTCTGTGTTCTAGTCTCTAACATACCACGTGGCCAAGCCATTCAGGTATTTACTTCTCTGCTGTCTCTTTGTTCTTTTCCCCCTCGATCTTGCCAGTTGTCACCAAGTTCTCCAATTTATTTCTTCTCAAAACGTGTCCAACAACGGTGACTGTCTATGTCTTCTTTCTCTAATCAGTTTACGGTTTTCATTTGTTTCTTGTGAGACTTGGTCATGGCTTTTCTGTCTGTCTATGACATTCTTTGCATTTTCCCCAGAAACCACATTTGTATAGCTATTACATGTTTTTCATCTTCTCTGCTCATGTTCACACTTTACATCCATACATAAGTATGACATAAGTGCATAGTGTACCTGTGCGGGCTGTTGGCTTGCCGAGACTCCTGTCTGTTCCACTTTCCACATGGGGCATTGAGGAGTATTTTGTGTGATATTCATTGGCACAGGAATGGGGCATAACGGGGACGACTCGTTGCCGTGAAGTTGGAACTGCGACTAACTAACTAACTAACTAACTAGCTAACTAACTAACTAAATAACTAACTAACTAAATAACTAACTAACTAACTAACTAACTAGCTAGCTAACATACAAACTAACGTATGGAAAACTACTCAACATACGACTTCCTAGAAAAACACTACCTGCTACAAACATGCTGGGGATGAATGCGACGTCCTGTAGAAGGACATGCAACTAGTTTGTATCTATATGAATAGAGTAAGTTTGTCTGATAAGACGTTTACATGTGTATGTGTGTGTATGAGTGTGTTGTTCTTATTGTTGCTGTTGTTGTTGTTGTTGTTTTGTTGTATAATACACCGGGCTGTTTTCTTTTGCTTGCACGCATCTGTTCCTGAACAACGTTTTATTATAACTGCATTCGATATTCTTGCAACTACAGAATTAATTCAAGTATAATTCAAATTGATTATTTATTATTGTTTGGCGGTCATTGAAGAAAGGAGAACTGCGTTTTTACTGATACAGCCGACGCAAAATAAAGACAGAAATCTTAAAGTACACTGGGGTACAATGCGATGTTACAGAGCACGAATAATTGTAGTGATGGGTGGTAGTTTGTTTGGTTGGTAGTTTGGCTGGTTGGAGTTTGGTTGTTTGGTAGTTTGGTTGGTTGGTAGTTTGGTTGGTTGGTAGTTTGGTTGGTTGGTTATTTTGATGGTTTGTAGGCTGGTTAGTTGGTAGTTTGGTTGATTGGTAGTTTGGTTGGTTGGTAGTTTGGTTGGTTGGTAGTTTGGTTGGTTGGTTATTTTGATGGCTTGTAGGCTGGTTAGTTGGTAGTTTGTTTGGTTGGTAGTTTGGTTAGTTGGTAGTTTGGTTAATTGGTAGTTTGGTTGGTTGGTAGTTTGGTTGGTTGGTAGTTTGGTTGGTTGGTAGTTTGGTTGGTTGGTTATTTTGATGGTTTGTAGGCTGGTTAGTTGGTAGTTTGTTTGGTTGATAGTTTGGTTAGTTGGTAGTTTGGTTGATTGGTAGTTTGGTTAGTTGGTAGTTTGGTTGGTTGGTAGTTTGTTTGGTTGGTAGTTTGCTTAATTGGTAGTTTGGTTGGTTGGTAGTTTGTTTGATTGGTAGTTTGGTTAGTTGGTAGTTTGGTTGATTTGTAGTTTCGTTGGTTGGTAGTTCGGTTGGTTGGTTATTTTGATGGTTTGTAAGCTGGTTAGTTGGTAGTTTAGTTAGTTGGTAGTTTGGTTGGTTGGTAGTTTGGTTGGTTGGTTATTTTGATGGTTTGTAGGCTGGTTAGTTGGTAGTTTGTTTGGTTGGTAGTTTGGTTAGTTAGTAGTTTGGTTGGTTGGTAGTTTTTTTGGTTGGTAGTTTGGCTGGTGGGAGTTTGGTTGTTTGGTAGTTTGGTTCGTTGGTAGTTTGGTTGATTGGTAGTTGGTTGGTTGGTTATTTTGATGGTTTGTAGGCTGGTTAGTTGGTAGTTTGTTTGGTTGGTAGGTTGGTTAGTTGGTAGTTTGTTTGGTTGGTTGGTAGTTTGGTTGGTTGGTAGTTTGGTTGGTTGGTTATTTGATGGTTTGTAGGATGGTTAGTTGGTAGTTTGGTTGATTGGTAGTTTGGTTGGTTGGTAGTTTGGTTGGATGGTAGTTTGGTTGGTTTGTTAGTTTGGTGGTTTGTAGGCTGGTTAGTTGATAGTTTGTTTGGTTGGTAGTTTGGTTAGTTGGTAGTTTGGTTGATTGGTAGTTTGGTTAGTTGGTATTTTGGTTGGTTGGTAGTTTGGTTAGTTGGTAGTTTGCTTAATTGGTAGTTTGGTTGGTTGGTAGTTTGTTTGGTTGGTAGTTTGGTTAGTTGGTAGTTTGGTTGATTTGTAGTTTCGTTGGTTGGTAGTTCGGTTGTTTGGTTATTTTGATGGTTTGTAGTTTGGTTAGTTGGTAGTTTGGTTAGTTGGTAGTTTGGTTAGTTGTTAGTAGTTTGGTTGGCTGGTAGTTTAGTTGGTTGGTAGTTTGGTTGGGTGGTTATTTTGATGGTTTGTAGTTTGGTTAGTTGGTAGTTTGTTTGGTTGGTAGTTTGGTTAGTTGGTAGTTTGGTTGATTGGTAGTTAGGTTGGTTGGTAGTTTGGTTGGTTGGTAGTTTGGTTGGTTGGTTATTTTGATGGTTTGTAGTTTGGTTAGTTGGTAGTTTGTTTGGTTGGTAGTTTGGTTAGTTGGTAGTTTGGTTGGTTGGTAGTTTGGTTGGTTGGTTATTTTGATGGTTTGTAGTTTGGTTAGTTGTTAGTTTGTTTGGTTGGTAGTTTGGCTGATTGGTAGTTTGGTTGGTTGGTAGTTTGGTTCGTTGGTTATTTTGATGGTTTCGATTTGGTTAGTTGGTAGTTATGTTAGTTGGTAGTTTGGTTAGTTGGTTGCTTCGTTAGTTGGTAGTTTGGTTGGTTTGTAGCTTGGTTGGTTGATAGTTTGGTTAGTTGGTAGTTTGGTTGGTTGGTAGTTTGGATGGTTAGTTATTTTGATGGTTTGTATGTTGGTTAGTTGGTAGTTTGTTTGGTTGGTAGTTTGGTTAGTTGGTAGTTTGGTTGATTGGTAGTTTGGTTGGTTGGTAGTTTGGTTGGTTGGTAGTTTGGTTAGTTGGCAGTTTGGTTAATTGGTAGTTTGGCTGGTTGGTATTTTGTTTGGTTGGTAGTTTGGTTAGTTGGTAGTTTGGTTGATTTGTAGTTTGGTTAGTTGGTAGTATGGTTGGTTGGTAGTTTGGTTGGTTGGTAGTCTGGTTGGTTGCTATTTTGGTTGGCTGGTAGTTTGGTTGTTTGGTAGTTTGGTTGGTTGGTTATTTTGATGGTTTGTAGTTTGTTTAGTTGGTAGTTTGTTTGGTTGGTAGTTGGTTAGTTGGTAGTTTGGTTGATTGGTAGTTCGGTTGGTTGGTAGTTTGGTTAGTTGGTAATTTGGTTGATTGGTAGTTTGGTTGGTTGGTAGTTTGGTTGGTTGGTTATTTTGATGGTTTGTAGTTTTGGTAGTTGGTAGTTTTATTAGTTGGTAGTTTGGTTAGTTGGTAGTCTGGTTAGTTGGTAGTTTGGTTGGCTGGTAGTTTGGTTGGCTGGTAGTTTGGTTGATTGGTAGTTTGGTTAGTTGCTTATTTTGATGGTTTGTTGTTGCGTTAGTTGGCAGTTTTGTTAGTTGGTAGTTTGGTTAGTTGGTAGTTTGATTAGTTGGTAGTTTGGTTAGTTGGTAGTTTTTGGTTGGTTGGTAGTTTGGTTGGTTGGTTATTTGTATGGTTGGTAGTTTGTTTAGTTGGTGTTTGGTTAGTTGGTAATTTCGTTGGTTGGTAGTTTGGTTGGTTGATAGTATATGTCATGAGCTGAGTCGGACGCAGGTTCGATGCTTGCGTACATCTTGCAACAACAGAGAAAAATACTGGCCACGTAGTGCTCCATGCGTCAAAGTCTACAAAATGAGATGGTTCTATTTCATTATAGACACAAAAAGGTTCCTTCTTCGAGACAGGTTTAGTTAGTTAGTAAATTACAGCCGAGTTTAGTGTAGTTAGTTTAGTCGACGGATCAACATCACAGCACACGGGTGCAACCCATAAGTGCCCCTGCTACTCCTAACTCAAGCCTGAGTCCGGAGAAACTCAGCTCAGTACACGAACTCCGTAGCACCGACGAGGATCCTGAAATACGTTTGGTAGATTTTTAACTCGAAAATTTGCCCGGGCAGCGCCTTAGGCTACTCTTTTTCGATTTCCAACTGCCATGGGAATATTTTACGTGCGCAACAATACACACGGGCGTCAGATCTCACTACCCAGAGACCAGGGGAAATTTTATTACTAGAAATCCACGTGAAAAAATCCCGGTCATCACCGGGGCTTGAACCCGGGACCTCCAGCACTCGAGGCAGACACCATACCTCGAGACCACGCAGCTCCCTCAATGTAAATTACAGCCTATTTATAGGAACACAAGTCTTGATACGTCTTCGCTGTTACTGCTGTTGGAGTGGAGAATCCAGTCTTAACCTGGTTGCAATGAATGCAAACGAGTACGGTTCTGATGCGTGGCTAAGAAGCTGGCAATACTGACAATTAAAAATTAGGTCAATAAACATCTACTGCGAGAGACAGGACACCTATAGGCTGAGTCTGAGTACAGTGACGTCAATGTTATGTTTTAATCACAAGTAAAACACATGCACCGTCCTCCGTGGTCAAAAGTTTGCGAACGCGGTTCGTGAGCCGCTTACCAGGCGTTCGAAACGCAGCCGCGACCGATTTGTGCAGCAGACCGTGTCGCATTGTGTTATAACGTGCTGGTATGGGAGCCGGTCGTTCAGAAAGCAATGGCAAACTACTGAACGTAAAATTTGCCTAGTACATCAACAGCAGCTGACAAATGCTGGTGTTGACTGCAACGCCCTGAAAGGGGTATGTGACATAAAAAAAGCACACATTAGTTTTGTTTTATATTTCAATTCATCTCATTCTGTTATTATGCCTTAATGTAGTATCAATCTAGGCTCATCTCTGTGGTTCATATGTTCTTTTTTCTTGGTTTGTTTGCTAATGAAGGCTTATCGCCGGAACGTTCTTTGTTTTCCCTAATTGTGTTTTATACATCTGCACTATACTTCATGTTGTAATAGTGTGTATATTTCCGCAGCTGTACCAGAGTTTAACTAATTGTATTCACTTCGTAATCATAATCAAACACCATCTCATTGTAACCTGTGTCCATGTATGTCGCGCCGGCCCTGCGGCGAAGGGGTCACGGGCGGAATTAGCAAATCCTTGCATCCCCGTTCGAAACACAGCTACGGGCGATTTTGAAGCAGACCAACTTGTGTTGATTTTCATACAATTGTGAGTGCCGGTCGTTCAGGCAGTAATGGCAAACTACTGAACGTAAACTTGTCAAGAAGTCACACACAACTAAAACAACCAACAAATATATCTCTTCATCTTCCCTTGTAGTTGTCCCCCTAACGTACTAATGATCACACAAATGGATATCTATTCATATTCACTTTTATATCAATTGAAAAACTAAGAGTCTCGGTAGCCCATTGGCCAGCACGCTTGCTTGCCAGTCCGGTAGTCAATTGTTCGAATCTCTAGCCACGAACGATTTTAAATTGGCCTGAACTCCCAGGTCGACCCAGAGCATGGGAATATCCCCATAGTTGTATAGACCAGTCGGTATTCTATGGGAGATATGGTCAATATCACGCCGGCAACCTTTACTCCCCAGAACAGTTTCTGGTACCAGTTTTAGGCTGGGTCAACTTGGATTTCTACTCTATCCCTAAGGGGATTCGAATACATCACCACTGAGTCTTCAATCGCGCGTCCGATGGATTTTCTACCTACATTTGGACTCAAAAGTTGACTTCTCGTTCAAAAAACAATGCCAAACTAAAGCTAGTTGCATGTCTTTTGCAGGACTTTGCTATTAACCCCAGCATGTTTCGACTATTTGGGATTTACTGGACAATTGTTACGTTTTGTAGTTTGCCAATGCTTTCTGAACCACCGATGCTCACACTATCGAAATCATCGCCAGGCTGATTGCTTGCATTTCAAATGCGGCTGTTTTCGAACCCGCTAGTCGGCATGTGTGAATTGTGAAACGCATTCACTGACCATAAGCCACATCGCCGGCAAACTACCGAATGTACAACTGCCCATAAAATAAATTTGGGTTTGATCACTACGCCCTGCGCAGACATGCAACATTACTTTTTTTTAACATTTGGATTATACTCCTTTCCTACAATAATACTGAATATGAGAAGCAGCAGGTGTAGCAAGATACAACAATGGAACATGCAAACAGTTAATCCAGCGGGAATCAACACTGTTGTAGATGCAACAGTATAACTCTACTGACTTCTCTCTATTTATTCATATCTGACTGTTTGCACACCTTTGGTCACACATTTCTTATTTGGCACTTTTAACAGCTGAATTGGAATAAACTTTTTGTAGGAAACGAGCACCTTTCAAAGCCAAACTGATCCCCACTTGTGTGCCTTCTTGACAAAGGAGGAGATGTGTTTTAATATTATTTTATAATATTATGTTTTTTCGTTTGATCTGTTTGTGTTGTCCTGTCCCTGATGAAGATTTATATAATCTCAACGTCGTTTATTGTGTCCCTGAATACTTATTTTTATTGTATTATTTTATCATTATATATTTGTTATTGTCCCTTGTTTTGGGGGATTTTCACTCTGTGATTTATGTTCACCTTTATGGAGTCTGATATATTGGTATGTATACTGTATCCATGTTTACTATGTCTCATTTTTTTGGTAGGAGCTGCACATACCTGTTTGTATTTTCTACAGTAATATGAGAGCGCTAAATTTAATAAGCATTCCAAATCAATACAATCGATCGGCAATATTTTGTTAACCTAAATCGTCGTGTTACACATATAACCTGCTTCCTCTTTTGCCTTTAGGATCCCGTAGTGGAATAGCGTCCCCATAAGCAAGCAGGCCAAACTCTTTGTAGGCCATTTCATGGTTGGTTGGGTGTTAGCTGATGCTCTTAAACAAATCCTCTTTAATCGTCTTTCACGACATACGCACGAAATTTGCAGTGTCACTATTCTGCACTTTCAAAGACCTTACTTGAATATGCGACCCCCATCAATACAATCGATCGGCCTCGTTCGATTAACCTAAATCGTTGTGTTACACATACTACCCCCTGAGATTTATAAATAGCAAACCGAGTCATGCCCACGGTGCAGTGATTGCGCGTACGAACAAGCACGCGTACCTGTAGCAGAATTTCTGCCTGCGACCTGGTCGCTGGAGATCATTACGCTAGTGATGAAGGAAGGTCAATGGGAGATTTATTGCTTGCATCTCTAACTACTAGTCCCACCGAAAGAGAAAGTAGTGAAATAAAACAATAAATCTGTAATGTGACTACCCCCGAGTTTTATAAATAGCAAACCGCGTCATGCCCACGATGCAAAGACTCAGCATACGATCAAGCACGAGTTCCTGCATCAGACGTTCTCCTGCGACCAGGTCGCTAAAGATCATTACGCCACTGATGAATGTCAATGGGAGATTTATTGCTTGCATCTCTACTAGTCCACGGAAATAAAAAGTAGTGCAATACAAACATTAAATCGGTAATGTGACATGTAACTTGCGTGGTCTGTCATTAGCTTCTGGTGTAGGGGTCGTTAGTTTTGATTGCTGGTGGTTCGTGGAAGCACACCAGTCTCTTGTTTCAGTAGTCGGGTGTTCAATTCCATCTCGACGAACGCTCACGCTATTTGGTTCTGTGAATCGTCAGGCTGTGCAATCATGCCAATATTGTTTTGTTGTTGTTGTTGTTGTTGTTGTTGTTGTTGTTGTTGTTGCGCTTGCTTGCTTTGACACAAGCGAAGTCCATACACGCTACTTCTTGTACCACTGGACTGAATTTTGCGTGTAGAATGGCTTTCCCTATTACCAGTGTCACTCGCCCTCAAGCTAAACTACTCCGACTTCAGAGGTACCTGTAATTTACGTCAACAAGGACTAGAAGTCAACATTTTAGTCCAACTGACTTGTGCAGTTGTTGAACTCCGTACCTCAGCATCAGCACACCGGATGTTTAAAAACGAGCGCTCTTTTCTATTCAGCCATACTGACCTCATGCCTTTATTGAGAACCAAGAGATACAATCAGTGTTGCACATTTCTACTCAGTATTTCATAACCATCCTACGGACAACAATCAGTGTTGCACATTTCTACTCAGTATTTCATAATCATCCTATGGACAACAATCAGTGTTGCACATTTCTACTCAGTATTTCATAATCATCCTATGGACAACAATCAGTGTTGCACATTTCGACTCCGTATTTCATAATCATCCTATGGACCACAATCAGTGTTGCACATTTCTACTCAGTATTTCATAACCATCCTATAGACAACAATCAGTGTTGCACATTTCTACTCAGTATTTCATAACCATCCTATAGACAACAATCAGTGTTGCACATTTTTACTCAGTATTTCCTAACCATCCTATAGACAACAATCAGTGTTGCACATTTCTACTCAGTATTTCATAACCATCCTATGGACAACAATCAGTGTTGCACATTTCTACTCAGTATTTCATAACCATCCTATGGACAACAATCAGTGTTGCACATTTCTACTCAGTATTTCATAACCATCCTATGGACCACAATCAGTGTTGCACATTTCTACTCAGTATTTCATAACCATCCTATAGAAAACAATCAGTGTTGCACATTTCTACTCAGTATTTCATAACCATCCTAAGGACAACAATCAGTGTTGCACATTTCTACTCAGTATTTCATAACCATCCTATAGACAACAATCAGTGTTGCACATTTCTACTCAGTATTTCATAACCATCCTATAGACAACAATCAGTGTTGCACATTTCTACTCAGTATTTCATAACCATCCTATAGACAACAATCAGTGTTGCACATTTCTACTCAGTATTTCATAACCATCCTATAGACAACAATCATTGTTGCACATTTCTACTCAGTATTTCATAACCATCCTAAGGACAACAATCAGTGTTGCACATTTCTACTCAGTATTTCATAACCATCCTATAGACAACAATCAGTGTTGCACATTTCTACTCAGTATTTCATAACCATCCTATGGACAACAATCAGTGTTGCACATTTCTACTCAGTATTTCATAACCATCCTATAGACAACAATCAGTGTGCACATTTCTACTCAGTATTTCATAATCATCCTACAGACAACAATCATTGTTGCACATTTCTACTCAGTATTTCATAACCATCCTAAGGGCAACAATCAGTGTTGCACATTTCTACTCAGTATTTCATAACCATCCTATGGACAACAATCATTGTTGCACATTTCTACTCAGTATTTCATAACCATCCTATGGACAACAATCAGTGTTGCACATTTCTACTCAGTATTTCATAACCATCCTATGGACAACAATCAGTGTTGCACATTTCTACTCAGTATTTCATAATCATCCTATAGACAACAATCAGTGTTGCACATTTCTACTCAGTATTTCATAACCATCCTATGGACAACAATCAGTGTTGCACATTTCTACTCAGTATTTCATAATCATCCTATAGACAACAATCAGTGTTGCACATTTCTACTCAGTATTTCATAACCATCCTATGGACAACAATCCAGTTCAAATTAATATCCGAAATGCGGCTGTTTCGATCACAGAATTATTCATCTGAGCCTGAGATGGGCCCTAATTATAGCTTCTCTTTTGAGGTTGAGTGGGGATAGGGGTAATGGAAAAACAATTACCAGGTTCACTACTCTGGCTTCTCTTCACATAACATCTAGACAACTACTCTTCACATAACATCCAGATAACTACTCTTCACATAACATCTAGACAAATACGCTTCACATAACATTTAGACAACTACACTTCGCATAACACCAAGACAACTACTTTTCACGTAACGTGCAGACAACTACTCTTCACTTAACATCCAGACAACTAAAATTCACATAACATCCAGACAATTACAAATCACATAACATCCAGGCAACTATTCTTCACGTAATATCCAAACAACTACAATTCACATAACATGCAGACAACTATTCTTCACTTAACATCCAGATAACTACTCTTCACATAACATGTAGACAACAACTCTTCACATAACACCCAGACACCTACACTTCACATAACATCCAGACAACTACAATTCACTTAACATCCAGAAAACTACAATTCACATAACATCCAGGCAACTACTGTTCACTTAACATCCAGATAATTACTCTTCACATAACATTTAGACTACTCTTCACATATCATCCAGATAACTACTCTTCACTTATCATCCAAACAACTACACTTCGCATAACATACAGACACATACACTTCACATAACATCCAGACACCTACACTTCACATAACATCCAGACACCTACACTTCCCATAACATCCAGACACCTACACTTCATATAACATCTAGACAACTACTCTTCACCTAACATCCAGGCAACTATTCTTCACATAACATCTAGACAACTACTCTTCAGATAACATACACACAAACTAAACGACCTCAAGCTGACAACATTACTCTCAGCTCTTATTTCAGTTAGTAAAAGGTAAAGGACATTTGTATGCTCCTTAAGGCGTTATGTTTGTATGGTGACAGAAACAAAGTAAAGAACACTGTTACACGCCTTGTGCTGTATTTTTATATTTCTTTCGCACGTTCGTTTGAGAAAAGAAAAACTAAATACTCGACCTCGTTCAACCTGCCTTCTGCGGCGTTGGTTAAAATTGAGGTACGGGTTTTGGGGTCTTATATTCTTTAAATTTATGTTGTTTAAATTGTGCTTTCTCGTGTGGTGGATTTCGTGCCTGTGATGAGGGTTGGTGAGGTTTCTATTGTGCTTTCAGTCTGTCAGTTACGGCTCCATTTTATTATATGATGCTTATCCCATATTTATATGAAAAAAATGGGCTCTAAATGAGTGATGTGGTCAATATCGTACCGACCGCCTTAAATTCGCAGGACATTACCTGGCACCCTTTTAAGGCTGCGTAGGCCAGGGGATTCAAGTCGATTTTGTAATCTCCCTCTACAGGGATTCGAACACTTGATCATAGGGACGGTAGAAAAGCGTCCTTGCCTCTGTACTGTCGCGGCTTTCCCTTGCTCATTGAACACTCTCTAATACGAGTAGATATCTGCATGTCTATATATATATTCGGAAAGTAATGTATCAATCATATGTGTTTTTAGCGAATAAGAAAAATGGAAACCTGAAATTTTGCACACTTCCATTTTGGAATATCTGTGTTGTTTGTGTAAAATTGGAGCAAATTTTGGATAATTATAACGGCTACAGAAATCCATGAAAAGGCGAGTGTAAATAACTTGCGTTACAAACCGTGAATATTGGGATGTAGAGAAAATTGATATGTCATGGTCATAAATAATACTGGCTAAGATCTCACTTCGCATTGACCCAGAACATCACGAGAAATGTATCTGGTCTGTCCAACATTAGGACAGACCAAGATATCCGCTGTGATGAAGAATGTTGATAACTACAAACTGTACATTCTGCTAGATTATAAGAGAGTCACTGACACTATCGCGATAATAGTATATGGTCAGTACCCACATCTTATACACCCCGTGTGGAGAGTAAAAGGTGTGTTGGTGTTTGCATAGCTTGACAAAACTAAGGCATGGTCAATGCTCACATGCCCACGTTCATTATGGCTGAACAACTTCAATTGACGCCACTAGTAACATCAACAGCCATAACAACAACTATAACGGTATCAACAGCTGCACCAACAACAATAATAACAACACCAGCGACAACAACGATAACCATCAAAACATCAACAGAGGTAACAACAACAGTATCAACAGCGACAACAACAACAGTAACAAGATTCACATCCTGTTTTCTCGGTGTGTGTCCTATCCAGCAACAGCGTCTTTCCCCCACGTCTTGGTTCACTGGAATTTGTTAACTTCTTTCCATGAGATGTAAGCTGGTGATTCTGTCATACCATTTTTGTCCCACTGTTCTGTGTAGGCGCCAGTTAGTGCGTGTTTGTAATTAATTACATGAGAAACCAATATTCTAATTTCTCGACCACCCACTTCTGCAATAACGAAGTAGAAGAGACAATAGTTAGTTAGTTAGTTAGTCGACAGATCATCCTCATTGCACATCGAACCATTCAGTCCATAAGTGCTCGGATCCCCTCCTCAGCAAATCCCTCAACGTGTAGCGGCTAACGACGCCAGTTCTGTGTTGGTTTATCAATCTTCTTTGGCTTCCTGCGTAGTGTTCTTGTTTGGCCACCCCTCTTTTAATTTGCTGCTCTCACAGTCTGGCCATTGTTGTAGATTCACAGTCATCACTTGGATCTCGCAAAAGTCTTACTTCTCGTAGAGCATTCAGGATGTCGGCCTGGTCCATGGCGCGTCCGCCCTCCACAGTAGCCTCACCTGCGAGCTTGTCAGCCCGCTCATTTCCTTGTACTCCCGCATGCCCTGGCACGAAGATGAAACTAATCTTTGCCAGTCGAGACCGCTCCAGAGGCAGCAACCATTCTCTTCGGATCGATCCCTCCTCTATCCTCTTGATCATGTTCATTGAGTCGCTGAGGAAACAAGCCCTAATGAATGTCTGTGTCTCGAGCCATGTTATTGCTTTACTTACTGCAGTAAGTAAGTAAGTAGTAAGTAAGCAGTAAGTAAGAAGAGACAATATCCATTGCAATTAAAAATCATACAATACAAATATCTTATACATCAAAATGAATATAAGCAGATTCAATATGCAGTTATCGATCTTTCTGGTCGATCGGTTCGAAATCTGAAGTGATTGGAAAATATTGGTTTGCTGTTGGTACCCTAGGCAGTTTGATTAAATTTCAATGTTGAGTTTAGAATGTCGCGTAGAAGTTACGCGCTGCTTAGGGATTTGATTTTTCGAGACCAGGGTTCGAGACTAAGTTTCCCCATTATGTAATTACATTATCATCTGGAAATACGGGTGTAACCACTGAACGTTATCTATTGGCACTTTCAAAGACAGTTTAGTTTGTCTAGGTATATATGAAGGTAGGTGGATGTTGGTAGATAGATGTCGCTAGCTAGGTAGGTAGGTAGTTAATAAGGTAGTAGGTAGGTAGATAGGTAAGTAGATAGGTATTAGGTATTAGGTAGGTAGATAGGTATGTCGTTAGGTAGGTAGGTAGGTATGTATGTAGGTGAGTAGGCGGGTATGAAGGTAGGTAGTTAAGTGGTTGTGCAGGCAGGCAGCCAGTAGGTAGTTCGGAAGGTATGTAGGTAGGTAGGTAATTAGATAGGTATTTAGGTAGGTAGGTAGGTAGGTAAGCAAAAAGCAGGAAGGGAAGAAGGTAGATAGGTAGGTAGGTAGGTAGGTAGTAGGTAAGCAAAAAGCAGGAAGGGAAGAAGGTAGGTAGGAAGGTATGTATGTAGGTAGGTAGATAATGTGTAAATATGCAGGTAAGTATTACTAGTTTATGGGTAGATGGGTTGGTAGATAGGCAGGTAGGCGGTGGAATGGCAGATAAGTAGTACAGTTGGATGATGAATAGGTTGCTGGATTGGTATACAGTTTGACAGGTTATAGGTAGATAAGTGGGTAGGCTGTTTGAATATGAGTGCATAGTTAAGTATGTGTGTAAGGTAAGTACATAAGTAAATATTAGGTAGGTAGGTAGGTAGGTAGGTAGGTAGGTAGGTAAGCAGGTAGGTAGGGAGGTAGGTAAGTGGTACATGAATAGATGGACTGGTAGGCAGGCGGCTAAGTTGTCAAGTAGGCTGGCAAGTGGTTAGATTAGGTCATTAGTGGGTAGCAGGCTAGGCAGACAGGTAGGCAGACAGGCAGGCAGGTAGATACGTAGGTATTCAGACAGGCAGGTAGCTAGCTTATTGAGTAGGCTGGCAGGTAAGTGGGTATACAGATAGGCACACAGAACGAACGAACGAACGAGCGAATGAACGAACAAACACACAAACTTTATTTTCAAAGGGTTAAGAATTGGGCATGCAAGCCCGTCTAGCATGTTGCCTTTCTATCACTCTCTTTCATACATTATTTCATCCACACATCATTCGAGGCTAACTGAGAACAACAACAATATAAAAGTCATGCATTGTGAAGGTGAAAAATGTAAAAATCACTTCTACATGACTCACTAAAATTAATGAATGAAGTGGCAGTTGTTATTAGCTATGGCCAGCATACTGGTCTACCAAAAGTGTTGTTATACTAGGGTATTAGTAGTAGTAGTAGTAGTAGTAGTAGTAGAGGTAGTAGTAGTAGTAGTAGTAGTAGTAGTAGTAGTAGTAGTAGTAGTAGTAGTAGTAGTAGAGGTAGTAGTAGTAGTAGTAGTAGTAGTAGTAGTAGTAGTAGTAGTAGTAGTAGTAGTAGTAGTAGTAGTAGTAGAGGTGGTAGTAGTAGTAGTAGTAGTATAAGTAGTAGTAGTAGAGTAGTAGTAGTAGTAGTAGTAGTAGTAGTAGTAGTAGTAGTAGTAGTAGTAGTAGTAGTAGTAGTAGTAGTAGTAGTAGTAGTAGTAGCAGCAGTAGTAGTAGTAGTAGTAGCAGCAGTAGTAGTAGTTGTAGTAGTAGTAGTAGTAGTAGTAGTAGTAGTAGTAGTAGTAGTAGTAGTAGTAGTAGTAGTAGTAGTAGTAGTAGTAGTAGTAGTAGTAGTATTAGTAGTAGTAGTAGTAGTAAGGGGGAAGGTAATGTGTACTGAGATAGTGTTCGAATAATTTGCGATTATATGTATAGGGATTGGTGATGTCTTTGATTTCTTGTGGAAGATGTTCCACAGCTGAACTACTATTATGTTAAGCTTGTTTTACATAAGTCTATCCTAGGCTTCGGGACGTGTAATATATTTAGTCGTTTATTGAGTCTTGCATTATATTTAAACGATGGCCAAATGTAATTTGGACCATTCCGATGTAGGATTTTGTGAATTAGTTTGGCTCAGGTAGATACGTAGATATTCAGGCAGATAGGCAGGCGGACAGGTGCATAGGTAGGTCGTAGACAGGCAGGCAGGCAGGCAGGCAGGCAGGCTCAATTTGTATATTCTATGGTGATACATTATGAATGTATGTATTCAAGCAGAAATGTCCCTGCTTCTGGCCAATGATAGCACATTCCTTTCGCTACCCTTCATTACCCGGATTACATCTATAACACTTTATCAGTGCACCATTCAGACATGGAAAACTGTAACTTTGTGCCCTATTGCGTCCTAGACCGGTTTATCTGAACAATAGTTTGTAAACAGCTTATAATCAGCTGTACAGTTGTATGACAGAAATATATGACACGTAATGATTCCATTGGTAACGTAGTTATTCCGTTGAATTATTTAAAACTATACTTCCTGTAACTCTTAAATCTTAACATTGTTTGTTTACTTCTCACTTGATTTTTTATCTCTTGGCCTAAACATGTGTGTGCCCATTTATCAGTCTCTTATCTTAGAAATAAATATAGTATGTTCTCAAGCTTATCTACCACGGTTTTGGTCATTGACTACATACTCCTCTGTCTTTCCTTACGCGGTATATATCTGTAGTTAGTTAACATAGCACCATACAGATAAATAGAACTGTAACGTGGAACTACAGTCTTTATATATATATTTTTTTTTCCCGCGTTTCCATCCTGTTTCGGGATATTGCGGTCAACACCAGCATCTTTCAGCTGTATGTTGATTCCTAGGCTAGATTACGCTCATCAGCACGCCACGACTTTCTGAGCGACCGGCTCCATACTCTCATAAGTTACTTTTGCAATTCGAACCACTGCTAATTCTCGTCGCGTCACGTGACAAGAGTATCCGGGGTTAGCGGAGAAAGTTGCTAAATTCTCGGCCATGGAGCCGGCCTTTATATATATATATATATATATATATATATATATATATATATATATATATATATATATATATATATATATATATATATATATATATATATATATATATATATATATATATATATATATATATATATATATATATACTAGCTGACCCTGCCCGGCTTCGCCCAGACCCTGGTGGGGAGCATCTCATTTAATTCATATAAGTAGTCATATAAGTTCTCATTAAATTCATACAACAAAAAAAGTAACTTAAAAGAATGTCCTTCCACACACCATCCATTATTTTTAATGAAAACTCTTTCTAATCACCTGCATGACTACAGTAACTTCTTAAGCAAAAAAAGATGAGTTACAATGTTATGCATTGTGCATTATTTTTATGAAAACTTTGAAAATGCCTTACAGATTGTATCATTATTTATTATAACTCATATGCCGGTACATAACTATGGACAAAGAGTTTATAAATCTTTGAAAACGATGCCACAATATCACTATAAGTTATACAGAAAAGTTATGCCCCTTGAAATAACTTTTACAGAGTTAGGTCCCCTGAAATATATGAAATTATAATGAAAAATGAAAAATGAAATAATACTGAGTAAGCAGGCGATTTCACACTAAAAAAATATCACAGTTGGCAGCTCTGGAATGAAAGGAAGACGTGTAGAAAATTTCACCTCAATCGGATGGGCCGTTCGCGAACAAATAAAGGACATGCATACATACATACAGACAGACAAATAGACAGACAGACAGACAGACGGAGATCGCAATTTATATATAAGATACATGTCCCCTGATTGTAACGTCATCCACTTTTCCCTCATTGTATACTTTAATAAAAAGCTGTCTATACATGTCTGATATACCTGGATTAATTTTGATTCTGTATCATCTTTACTCCCAGTTCCTGAAATACTTTGTCTGACATGAAAAATTCTGCCAAAAAGCCTTGCAGTGTGCACAAGGTACACTCTCTTCCTTTTATCCTGCTGCCCAGCCATGTTTGCTGTTCAGTCTTGGAACAAGGAGGTACATTATTCAGTGGCTTATCCATAATGTAGACAAGACTATTGCCTGCATAAGTTTGGTCACCACATTTCATTAAATTACTCTATATTTACTGAAGGGTGAAGGTCTCATATGGTCACATTCTGTTCTATCTGTTTGTTTACGGAGCTAAAGTAGCGATGCCAGCCCTCTTGCTTGCTGGCTGAGTGACTCCAAATAGAAACCATGGTTATGGCATATTTGTGTGTAACCACACGGCTGAGATCTTGCTGTGTAGTAACATTGCTTACTTACCTCCACCTCCCCCCTCATTGTATACTTTAATAAAGGGCTGTCCATACGTGGGTGATATACCTGGATTGATTGGTCTGATCTTATTCTGTAATGTTTTCTTTACTTCCAGTTTCTGTAATATTTCCATTTAATCTCAGACGTGAGGGGAAAAAAACGTGACAAAAAGCCTTGCAGTGTGCACATGGTACACTCTCTTCCTTTTATCCTGCTGCCCAGCCATGTTTGCTGTTCAGCCCTGGAACAAGGAAGTACATTATTCAGTGGCGTATCCATAATGTAGACAAGACTGTTGTCTGCATAAGTTTGGTCACCACATTCTATTCTATCAACTCTGTTTACTGAGCTACAGGAAGCCATGTCCTGTTGCCAGCCCACTTGCTTCCTGGCTCAATGGCCCTGAAGAGAAACCACCGTCTTGGCATATTTGTGTGTGTCACCACACGGCTGACATCTTGCTGCGTAGTCTGTAGTTTTCATCACAGCATCTGTGCCATTGCAAGAAAGAGAGACCAAAAGCAAAATTTAACACTTTTAGACATTTGTGGGTATTTTGACCTGCCGTGATTGGTTCTAGTGTGTCAGGTCTTAGTCATATATATATATATATATATATATATATATATATATATATATATATATATATATATATATATATATAGCACATATATATATGTAGCACATATATATATGTAGCACATATATATATATATATATATATATATATATACATATATATTTATATTTATTTATTTATTTATATATATGTGTATGTGTGTGTGTGTGCGCGTGTGTGTGTGTGTGTGCGCGCGCGCGCGTGTGTGTGTGTGTATAAGTGCTCAGATAACCTCCTCAACAAATCCCGCAGCGTGTAGCGGCTAACGACACCAGTTCTGTGTTGGTTTATCAATCTTCTTTGGCTACCTGAGTAGTTTTCTTATTGGCCACACCTCTTTTAATTTGCTGCTCTCGCAGTCTGGCCATGGTTGTAGATTCACAGTCATCACTTGTTCTCGCAAAAGTCTTACTTCTCGTAGAGCATTCAGAATGTCAGCCTGGTCCATGGCGCGTCCGCCCTCCACAGTAGCCCGCTCATTTCCTTTCCACATAAGCTGGCACGAAGATGAAACTAATCTTTCCCAGCCGAGACCGCTCCAGAGACAGCAACCACTCTCTTCGGATCCATCGCATCTCTATCCTCTTGAGCATGCTCATTGAGTCACTAAGGCTCATGAGCTTCTCACATGTCGGACGACCGACCCATCTGTGTAGATGACAGCATCACCGTCTAACGAATTCTCGAAAATCAACGCTTGTACTTCCGCCTCCACAGCAGCCGGATTTTCTTGTCTGCATTTTCTGTCTAGTTGGATGCAAACAGAAAAGGACGTACAGAAATCTGTTGGCACTTGTACCCACTCCTCGCCAGGTTCTAAGTCCTCAAGTGCACATACCTGTTGAAGAATGTCTTCGGCTTGACCCATCCACGACCTTCCTCTTTTTAACCTGCTGCCCTTCACCTTCCTAATTTCACTATGCAGTGGATGTTGTGTGTTTGCGTTAACTCTGAGGTAGGCACGTGCTCTGCAAATTTGTATTCTGTCTTCAATGGTTGGAAAATCAAGAAGGTAGCGCATCGCCCTGCATGCTGTATCTCTTGTACATCCAAGAATAATGCGCATAGCTTCGTTCTGTATCCTTTCCATCCTTTCTATCTGCTTACGGCTGAGAGTCAGGATCGCCATCGCATACTCAAAAACAGACATGACCAGCCCCTCGTATAGAAGACATACGGTAGATGGCGCTGCTCACAGTTTGCTGCCACCATTTCCCGCATCGCAGCCAAACCCCGCTTGGCCTTTGTTATCACCTGATCTATGTGCTCATTCTAAGCAAGGCTTTGATCAAAACGTATCCCCAGGTAATTCATTGCCTGCGTTCTTTCCACAGTCTCTGAACACAGATTTACCGTTGGTGTTGGAGTGTTGACAATATGGTTATTCAAAGAGAACCATGTCACTGTTGCCTTTGTTGGGTTGACCATTGCCCCAGCTTCAACACACCAAGTACTTATGCGATTGAGTTCGGTTTGTAGTTCCACAGCAACCTGATCTCTATCCTTACCCTGACGATACACTAAAACATCGTTGGCATATGACAGTGTCCTCCCCGGTCCAGTGATCTGCTCGCTGATGATTCTCACAGTGTAGGCGTTGAACAGCACCGGAGATAATGGTGATCCCTGTGGTAGGCCAGGATATATTGTTGTTGGTTCCGAAGTCCAACTGCCACATCTGAAAACTACTTTCCGTTGGAAGAGGGCTGCGGCGATCCAACTAAGGAGGAAAGGACTTATCTTGAGCTCAAGAAGCTGAAGCATTAAGAAATCCAATGGTACTCTGTTGTACGCATCCTCAAGATCAATCGCTGCAGCAAAGGTTTCAATGCCTGAGTGGAAACCTTCATAGACGTCATGGGCAAAAACTGCTGCATTGGTCCAGGTTTCTCTTTTTGGACGGTACCCTCCCAGGGTAGGTGGGAAAACACCTTGCCTCTCTAGCTGGCTTGATATTTTCCTGGCAATTAACTTCTCCAGCAGCTTGCCTATTGTATTCTGCATGGTTATTACACGATATCCCTGAATTTTTGTGTGGTCTTTGCCAGGCTTCGGCAAGGGAATCAGATAGCTGTGTAACCACTCCTCCTTTATGTTAGCGCTCCCTATACTGTTATTGTAAATGTCTGCTAGTTTCTCTAGCTCGTTGTCGGTACACCTATTGATGTCATCGTATCTTATGCCATCTGGCCCTGGGCGCTGTTTTTTATCGTCGAAGCACAGCCTTGATTTCTTTCACTGTCACTGTGTCTTCATCCGAAATGTTCTGGGCCTTGCATCTGTCTGAGGTGACCTCCTTGGCAAGATTTCGGCCTCTCATGTCTGTCTGGTTGCTCTGCTCTAGATAGCGTTCGAAGAGGGCTTTTCCCTTGTTCTCGTCAGTCCTCTGCCAGATGAGGTCAGCACCTTGGAAGTCAGAAATTCTCTTATTCTTGGCTACCCCACTCATGCTTTTATGTAGTCGCCAGAACAATTTCAGTGACTTGTCTGTGCTTACTCTTTGACATACCTCTGCCCATTTTTCACTTTTAACCTCCTTAACCAGTTTTTTGAAATAGCTTACTTTTGTGTGCATCTCTCTTTCTAAGTGCATGCAGGGACTAGGATGGGCAACTCTGTTCTTCTTGGCCTTTTGCCATTTCCTTACAGCACTGCGCTTATCCACCCAGGCCTTCTCCACCTCAAAATTCCACCACGGTGGCTGCTCCCAGCTTTTTTTCCTGCCCTGAAGCTTTCTGCGCTTGTCGCGCCTTATTTTGCTCACCACATCTTGCCCTGTACTGTCATACTGGAAAGTCTTGACCGTTGACTTGTGCTGCCTGGTTCTGCCTTTCTCCACCAATATGCTGCAAGGGTGGTGGTCGCTGCCATGGTACCCTAGGACACCCCATCTACACACTGTAGTGAGTGAAGGAGAAACCAGCGCCAGATCAATAGCACTGTCCTCATCACCTGGACGGCTTGCTGTCCTGGTGACACAGCCACTGTTGATACAAACCAGGTCAATGGTTTCAAGTGCAGTCTCGAGCTCCTCCCCCTGTGTGTTGGAGGAAATGTTACCCCATGATCTGCCTTTAGCGTTGAAATCGCCACAGAAAATAACATTTCTCTCGTGACCTAGTATGTCACTTAGGCACTGCCACTTCTGGGAATCCACACTCGCGTTGCGGGCATAAACATTAACCAACACGAATGGTAGACCGGATTGAACTCTAACAGCCTGTATTTGTATGTCGTCATTGTCCCAACTGGACATGTCTAGCTCTGAAACCACCATACTGTCGCGAATGAGAATCGCCATTCCCAGGTGTCGCCTGTTGTAGAAACATTTGAAGCCGGCAATTTGGAGTAACTGATCACCCAGTCTCGTCTCCTGGAGCGCTACGATGTCGTTCCTGTATACCAGGTTTTCTAGAATAGGGCCCCGTTGTTTTACGCTGGCACAGTTCCAATATAGAATACGAGTATTCCTGAGGCCCAGACGGTCACATTTAAGTCTAAAACGTCTTACCCCACCACGCATTCCTAGCCATTTGCGGCTACCACGCCGTCCCCGTCGCCTTGCTGGGTTGACAGCCTTCCGCACGGAGCACAAACGTTGTTCCGCCATATATATATATATATATATATATATATATATATATATATATATATATTATATATATATATATATATGTGTGTGTGTGTGTGTGTGTGTGTGTGTGTGCGTGTATGTGGTGGTGTGTGTGTGCGTGTATGTGTACGCGTGTGTGTGTGTTTGTCCATCAAGAATGATGATGGCCATTCATTTCATCCAGTGGGGTTGAAAGTATAGAGCCGTGAGTTTTAAGATGAATGATAAGGCCTATTTTGGCTCGAAATGTTTTTTTAACTATGTGTTCAACGAATGCTTGACATTCTAGGAGGAGGATCTCCTGCAGTGGTTTTTCTGTGTAGCCTTTTCTTCACAGCTCTTGCAGTTCTGGTTGTTTCACAAGTGACTGCACCCTTGCGTAATAATGTACACCACCAATTTCGGTCTTTGGTAGCAGTCTCCTATGTGTCAAGATGAATTCCAAAAGCTTCCAGTGAGATTTTCAGTGTCTTTAAAGCGTTTCCTCTGGCCGCCTTGGGAGCGTTTACCACAACGCAGCTCGCCGCAAAAAAAAAAATTCGTTTACGGAGCCTGTGATCTGGCATGCGAGTTAAGTGACCAGCCCAGCGAATCTGATTCTTCATTAGTAGAATGTGGATACTGGGCACGGACGCTCTTTCTGGAACGTCAGTGTCTGGGATTGTGTCTTGCCATTTAATCTTCAATAGCTTCCTAAGGCAGACTGTGTGGAAGTTGTTTAATTTCCTAGTGTGTCGCTGAAAAACAGTCCAGGTTTCACAAGCATATAGCAGTGTGGATAATACAACTGCTGTGTAGACTTTCAGCTTTGTTTGCAGGCGTATTCCATTTCTGTCTCATACATTCTTGTACAGTCTGCCAAAGGCCGCGCTGCCCTTGGAGATTCTTGCATTCACTTCGTCATCAGTTGTGGCAGCTTGTGACACAGTGCTGCCAAGATAGGTTATGGAACACACAAAAAACAGCGGCTGCAGCAGGATATAACAATATGAATTGAAAACAATTAGGTATATTTAGCTCCTGCAAAAAGAAGAGACATAATAGACACAGACACAATGTACGTACCTTACAAAAAATTCCATCTTAGGTGAAACTTATCCAAAAAACCAAAACAAAAACAATCAATAAATATATAATACTGAAGTATTAAAATAAAACAATAAGTATTACAGGACAAAAAAGCACGGTCGACGTTTCGGGTATACAAACCTTTATCGAGGACAGGACAACACAAACAGATAAAAAGCTAAATAAAACACAAAATAAAAATAAAGATACAACACAAATTCTAGTTGGCAGGAAAGAAACAACAATGGTGGTTTGAACCGTTTCAGAAAGGCGCTCTTGGGCTACAAATGTTTGTGTTGCCAAATGGTGTGCAAACAGTCGGATATGAATAAAATACAGGGAAAATTGCAAAGTTATACCGTGGCATCAACAACCGTATTGATTCCTGCTGGGTGAATGCAACTCAGAGAGTTTATTAATTGGCTTTCAATTAAGTCTACTGGAGTTGTTACAGAAGCAAGGTTTCAATGCAGTGACCCATACTGGGTCAAGCCGCTGGGAGAAGTGTCTATAATCCAGTCCTAATCCTTATGCGATTATATTGAAGCGGGTAGGGGGATTCAGATCTCCAGAGGTTTAATTGCGTTTTTACCGGGCGAAGGTTAACGGATTATGTTCGCCCTAAAAGAAACTCATCTAAATCCACAACAAAATATGTATATACTGTAACATATAACTTTGCTCAATGACAAACACAAACAACTGAAGGAAGCAGTGTGCTGATACCTAGGTAAGGGGTTCAACCCCTACACTGGACACTCTTGTCCTTGACTTGGGGACGTAAATTAAGGGTAACTGACGTTAGAGTGGGCTCGCTGGTGCGCTGATGCCGAGGTAAGAGGTTCAACCCCTACACCGGACAGTTGGACTAAAATGTTGACTTCTTGTCCTTGACTTGAGGATGTAAATTAAAAGTACCTCTGAAGTCGGAGTAGGTTCGCCTGATGGCGAAGGACAATGGTACTGGGGAAAAGTAATCCACACGCAATATGCAGTCCAGTGCTACTAAAAGTAGTGTATATGGACTACGCTGGCGTTCAAAGCGAGAAAGCGAGCGAAAAAAAAAATCATACAATATGCAAGATAAATACATAGGAAGGTCAATTTGGAAGAAATAAATGTTTCTAAAGCTAATGAAGCAGCGGAATGTATAATAATAAATCTATACTATGCATACAAATGCATAACAGATCATGATGTGAGAGTAATGCACAGGAAAAAAACAACACACAAAACCCATTCTTTATAGCATAGTTAACGTTAGTTGCACATCAATTACAGGACGTCGCAGTCAACCCCAACATTTGGGTTGTTGGCAAGTTTACGTTCAGTAGTTTGTTGTTGCTTTCAGAACGATCGGCACCCATACCTTTGTATGGAAACCAACACAGGGCGGTCAACTTGCAAATCTCCCGCAGCTGTGTTTCGAACGCGGTATGCGAGATTACGGAATGCATTAATAACCCGTTCACCACAGAGCTGGTTTAAAAGCATGGGGTGGTACCCAAACTCTGGAAACTAATGTAATCGACCTGGGACCTGAGGTAAATTATAAAAATCCGCCTTGATGCGAATTTAACCCCATGGCTGCCGGGTCGGTAGGATACGTGGGCTTTTAAGTATATGGTTGTTGTTGCATGTCCTTTACAGGACGTGGCCGTCTATCCCAGAATTTTATGGCTGTTCGTGATTCCTGGGCAAGTTTACGTTCAGTAGTCTGCCATTGGTTTCTGAACCACCAACACCCATACCATTTCATGTATATGGTGCTAATGCCATATTTGTATAGACCCATCAGTACTATATGGGTGTTAAGGGGAGTAGAATGCAGGCCGTTTTTAATCTATGTACATTTCCTATTACCCATTTTAGACTGGATAGCCCTGGGAGTCCCGTTCATATGGGTAAAATCCGCCTGGTTGGGGATTTGAACACAACTACCAGGCCGGCGGGCCGGCGGGCCAGCGTTGCAGACACTGCGCTATTGCGGCTCCCTACAATTGAAGTACAGTGTGTAATTTTAATGACTGTGCAGTGTTTGAAAAGATTCCCGGTCCAATTTTGTATTCACCCTCTGTAAAATTCATGCAACATAATAGGTAAATTTTTTTTCCCGCATATCCTTTACAGGACATCGCTGTCAACAGCAGCATCTTTCAGCTGTCTGTTGATTTCTTGGCAAGATTACGCTCAGTAGTTTGCCATTGCTTTCTGAGAGGCCGGCTCAGTTATCCCGCAAGTCACAAGCGGGGGTCGAAACCGCTTCCAGCTCTCGTCCGCTACGAGACTCTGCGTGATACACGGGATTACGGAGAAAGTGTTGTAACCCCTCGGCCAGAGAGACCGGCAATAGGTAAATACAAAACGTTTTTTTCTTCTTCAGCATTCCGAGCCATTGAGGTTCTTTGCTGCAGATACAATCCGTCTCCATTCGTCTCTCTGTTTGACCTTCTCTTGCCAGTCGTTGATTCCAAGTGCTTGTAGGTCTGTATATATATTATCTCTCCACCGTCTTCTTGGTCTACCTCTGGGTCTACGGTCATTTATTTCTTGAGTGTAAGCGAGTTTTGTTTCCCTATTATCTTCCATTCTTTCAATATTTTCAAACACTGCACAGTCATTAAAAATGCATCCTGTACTTCGGCAATGTAGACATACGGACTATTTTGTTATAGTGATTGTTGGATGGAGAGTGGCGGACGCAATCAGTAATCCCACGTACAGCGTTCGAAACACAGCTGCGGGCGATTTGGCAGAAGACCCCTTGCATTGGTTTTCATACAATGGTGTGAGTATGGATCGTTTAGAAAGCAATGGCAAACTATGAACGTAAACTTGCCAAGAAGTCACAAACAGCCCAAAACAAAGGCTGGAATTGACTGCAACATCCTGTAAAGGATATGCAACTAACTAACTAATGTTACGAGGTGAAATAAACTATACAACTTAGTGACAATTAACAAAATTGATAGGAAAGAGCCAGGGGAAGACAGCGTGGTGAGTTCCTGAATGCCGTGACTGCACGGTATATTCGGCACAAGGGTACATACTCTGATGATGATTGTGAGTGACGTCGAATCATGACTATCGGTACGGTATGTGATAATGATGATGATGATGATGATGATGATGATGATGATGATGATGATGATGATGATGATGATGATGATGATGATGATGATGATAATGATGATGATAATGATGATGATGATGATGATGATGATGATGATGATGATGATGATGATGATGATGATGATGACACCGAAGACAATGACGATGGCAATGACGAAGACAGTGATGATGATGACAATTAACGATACAGATGGTGATAACAATAATAACAATGACGACAACAGTGACGATGATGATAATTAAAGATGCTAGTGGTAATAACGATAATGACAATGACGTCCACAGCGATGATAATGACAATTAATTATGCCGATTGTGATAACGACGATGATGTAATACAAAACGTGCTTTTATTAGTAACTTTCAACATTCTTTAAACAAACGTCGGTCCAATGCTGAGTGGAAATTTATTGTACAATGATAACCTGGATAATGTGATTGATGAGAGTTCTGCGATCGATCGCCATCGGAGATAACGGTTCCTGATTAGGTCATCGAGATGTCAAAGAAACCGCTCTCAGCTGCTCCAGATCTAGGTTGACGAGTGTCAGTTATTGCAAAATGTGTGCCTGGTTATTGTTGACATAATGACCAGTTCTGTGGTGAAGAGGTTACGGGCGCAATTCTTAATCCCACATACCTCCTTCGAAACACATCTGTGGGCGATTTGACAGCAGACCGCCTTGCGTTTGTTTTCATACAATGGTGTAAATGCCGGTCGTTAATAAAGCAGTGGCACGCTATTGAACGTAAACTTGCCAGAAAATCACAAACAGCTAAAAAAATTATAGGGTTGACTGCAGCGTCCTGTAAAGGATATGCAACAAACTTTAATTATGCCATTGAATGAAAATAAGTACAGGATGTTTTTCAGACAAGGCGGGGGACCAGGGGCTATAGGTGTAACATGAAAACTATCGTTGTGAAATGCAGAATACAATGTAACTCTTTGTTCTTGTTTCGTAGACTACACTAATGTCTTTAACCACGTTCAGCTTCCGAAATTTTGAAACATCGTGAGAGATATGGGGTTCAACTTTAGAAATAGTTAAAAATCATGAGAGATATTGAGTTCAACTTCAGAAATTGTGAAATATCATGAGCGATAAAGAGTTCACTTCAGAAATTGTCAACAATTGTCTTAACATTCTCTAAATAACCACATCTCAACTTTCTCTATGTAACCACATCTCAACATTCTCTATATAACCACATCTCAACATTCTCTATATAACCACATCTGAACATTCTCTATATAATCACATCTCAACATTCTCCCTATAACCACATCTCAACATTCTCTATATAACCACATCTCAACATTCTCTATATAACCACATCTCAACATTCTCTATATAACCACATCTCAACATTCTCTATATAACCACATCTCAGCATTCTCTATATAACCACATCTCAACATTCTCTATATAACCACATCTCAACATTCTTCTATAGAACCACATCTCAACATTCTTCTATAGAACCACATCTCAACATTCTTCTATAGAACCACATCTCAACATTCTTCTATAGAACCACATCTCAACATTCTTCTATAGAACCACATCTCAACATTCTTCTATAGAACCACATCTCAACATTCTTCTATAGAACCACATCTCAACATTCTTCTATAGAACCACATCTCAACATTCTTCTATAGAACCACATCTCAACATTCTTCTATAGAACCACATCTCAACATTCTTCTATAGAACCACATCTCAACATTCTTCTATAGAACCACATCTCAACATTCTTCTATAGAACCACATCTCAACATTCTTCTATAGAACCACATCTCAACATTCTTCTATAGAACCACATCTCAACATTCTTCTATAGAACCACATCTCAACATTCTTCTATAGAACCACATCTCAACATTCTTCTATAGAACCACATCTCAACATTCTTCTATAGAACCACATCTCAACATTCTTCTATAGAACCACATCTCAACATTCTCTATATAACCATATCTCAACATTCTCTATATAACCACATCTCAACATTCTCTATATAACTACATCTCAACATCCTCTATATAACCACATCCCAACATTGACCTGTAGAACTACATCTCAGCAATCTCCTAGTAATCTATCAATAATTTGTTAATTGCCTATGGTTAACTTCCATACATCAGACGGCAATAACTTCTAAGATACAAAAGACAAAAGAAAGATTGAAAGCTTTGAGCACAAGACAATTCCAACAAGTCACCTCCTAATGACAGATATTGGTAGGCCCCTATGGATGTCGGCGTGCCGTCCTTCGAATGGCCCCAGTGTTAGAGCTCCTTCTGTGCCTTGAGATTCCATTTGACTCAGCCGCTGTATGTGCCTGAAGATTCCAATTGACTCATCATCAGCATCATCAAGTACCATGTCATTTGGCGTAGGCTTTCATGTCTCTACACAGATCTTGGTCTTTGGTGTTATGGGTCAATTCTACTGATGATATTCCTCCAAGCCACCGTCTTAGTTCACCCAGCATAATTTCTCTTGGTCTGCCCCTGCCTTTCTATCCCTTAATCTCTCCAGGCATCACGATGTTCTCCAATGCCTCACTTCTCTACATATTACCATAGAAAACGATCTTTCTTATTGTTGAATATAATGTATATTTTTTATATATAATTAGCCTCTTTCAGACAGTCGTTGTTAGTTACTCTAGCAGCCCAAGGAATTCACAACATTTAACCATCCCCCGTACATTAAGTTCTACAAAAAGTATTATTCCTAGCACATCGCAGCCTACAATCCTTGCAACAAATTTCTCCTGTCTTGGACATGTAATAACAGATTGTGACAGAAGTGAAACAGAAATCAAAAAGAGAACAGGAATGCCCGAAAAATATTTTCAGAAACATGAAACCTGTGTTAACATTAAGAGAGTTTAAAAGTCAGTTGCATATCCTTTTACATGGCGTCTCAGTCGTCCACAGTATTTTATTTTATTTTTTTTTTTTTTTTGATGACAAGAGAGAATAACAACCCATTAAAAATTAGAATTGTCAAATGGTAGGTATATTCAACACGAATATTTGGTGCGGAAGTCTGGACAATGAACAAACAATTAAAACGTCGAATAGAGGCCCTAGAACTACATAGAAGATACAGAAGAAAATGTACTTCATAGAAACAAAAACGATCAAATACAGAGATTCTAGAAAAACTGGGGATTAAAAGGCAGTTTATGAAAAAAATAAGAAAGAGGCAAGTGAAATAGTTCAGTCACGTTTAAAAACAGGGAACTCATAAAAATCTTACTGGAGGATAAGGTTGAAGGCTGGCGAGCAAGGGGTAGACAACGATACAAGTGAGAAGATGACATCAAAAGATTGGCGAACAGCAGTCTGACAGAATGTACAGTCAGGGCGAGAGACAGGCCGTGTTGGAGATCCATTGCAGCCAACCTTCATTGTGGAGACGGCACTTGATTGATTGATTGACATCAGACATCATTGGTATTTCAAGTTCCTGGTTCTGGATATGTTTGTTTGTTTGTTTGTTTGTTTATTTGTTTGTTTGTTTTAAGTACGGCTCAGGTGTCGACAGCGGACAACTTTAAGAATATTATGGGACTATCTTTGAAGGAAAGGAACTCACCTCCATTCCTACAAGAGGTTCAAATAATATATCTTTTTTTCCGATGTAGTCACTACTGCTTTTAATGAAAGTCCTCTAGCCCCGATAAGAGGCTTGGATTCCTGTAGAAAAACATTCTCTTGGTCACTACTCGGTGTGCCGGACCCGGTTGTGAACAGTCTGTCATAGAAGTCACGCCGTTTTGAAACTTCGTACTCCACTCATACACTTGCTGAACTGACAAACGTGCATCACTATTTTGGACCTACATTTTTGCCGATGATTATGAATGTCTATAGATTTCACCCCTTCACTGATCTGTCATATACTGCCAATAGAGTACCTTGCGGTGTATGGCAGGGGGGTCTTTGAGCCTGAGGAATTAAGTCCGCCTGGCTAGTGTAGTCGCCGCGAACTGTGCAGGTTAGGATTTTCTTTTTTCCCCCGACAGAAAAAAATCCCACACCTTACTGAGGATTCGAACAGGGGTCTCCCGAATGAGAGTCGGGCGTTCTAGTTACTCAGCCAGCCGCTCCTCTTCCCTTCACTGATCACAAAACGAATAACAGAACGCTGCTCCTCTTTTGTGCATGCCACAAGTGGACCAGCCATCTATAAATTGTTTTATCACGTCACCGTGTTCGTCCGCACCGTGATGTCATGTGCATAACACTCTTGTCATCAATAACAATAGAATTGACATATTACAAGGCAATGACATGGTTACTGTAATTTGTATCACACTTTTAAGGTTTTCATTTGAAGCCCCCTTGTAATTATGTTCTAGTCTAGTATATGTGACAATTCTACGACTACACTAAACGCGACTAAACTAAACTATATGTGACATTTCACTCCGAAATGGCAGTTTCTGGCATTGTGACGCACTGGCCTTGGGAATAGTTGCTTGCATACAAATATGGTTATTTATTTATTTATTTATTTTATTTCTAGACGTCAAAACTAGGAAGGTCAGATAGTTATTTACAGAATTAGTAGTAGAACGACGCAGAGAAGAGTCCCGCTAAGTGGTTTCTGACAGACTTCCTGCGTCGGAAAGCCGTCTGGTCGCTAGTCATTTTTGTTTCTGTTTTTTCAATAGCATATTCACGACTTACTGCGACGATTGTTTAGTTGCATGGTCCATCTTCCCAACTCGAAGTAGAAAAATCACATGTTAATAGGGTTCTAGACTGAGTATTGCTGAAGATGCTGGAGTTTTAATCCAAGTTGACAAGCCAAGCCCAGATTATACCACCTCGTGACAAGTGTAGACAGTTGGACCTGGGAGTGAGCAGAATCAGGTAGATGACTGATTGGCACCTTGCCATCTTGACGGACGATAGTTTGTAAAATTGAGAAATACCTCTCCATAACACAAAGCCATGGCAGAATTTAGAGACCATGTGTTGCCCATGCAGCATGATCCCTCTCTCTGCCTGCCTAGTGTAATCCAGAGGAAAGGTAAAACCAATACGTCTGAACAAGACAAGCTGCAGAAGCTGCCGGATAAGCAAAGCAATGTTCCAACTATCCGTCTATCGGAGCTTCCATACTAGAACAGCTGCTGACCAAGGCTTGGGGCCTGGTCTACCCTGCCATGACATTTAGTCTATAGGTTGCATTTCCCTGCATTAGGGTAAGGCTTGTACCCTCCTAATTGCACTCCTCCGCCGGAAGCCATTGGCACAACGTGGGGTTTTAGCTTTCGGAGCACCGCCCAACATTCGACGCTAACAGAAAGCAGGTACTGTCGACTACTGTCATGTGGTAGCTCAGTCATATCTGACTAAGACCTGACATAGATAAATAGACCAGGAAGATACTACCACAGTTCAGAGGGCCTATTTGACACTACCCAGCAATCATTGTTCCACTAGGTCTAATGAAATATAAAGAAATAGTCGTTTAATTCTATAGATTGCTGTAAATTGAACAATTATAGGCAGTTGTAAAATTTACACACAATCTTGACTTGATTTAAATATTCTATGTTAACAGTGTTGAATGTCAGTGAATGATTGTTTCGCTAAAGTAACATAAGTCTTTCATAAAGCATATACTACCAGGATCTCCAATTGCTTAGGACCAACCAACGCAATATTTAACCTAACAGTGAGGAAAGCTACTACATATGTCCACCGGCTGGGATTTCTTGGTTATACTGTCTGTTTAGAAGTCTTTTTTTCTTTGCCACGGGAAGTCTTCTGACAGAAGTATTTTCTTAGTTATAATCATCAAGTGTCATGCCGGCTAGCGTAGTCGTTCATTATTTTCCACAGATCTCGGTCTTTGGTTTTCTCGATCAACTCTGCTGATGATATTCCTCCATGCCACCGTCTCGATCCTTCCAGCATCATTTCTATTGGTTTGCCTCTTCCTCTCGATCTTTCCAGTTGTCACGATGCTCTCAAGTGCCTCTCTTCTCATCACATGATCAAAGAAAGCTGTTTTCTCTTTCTTGTTGTTGTATACAATGTCCTAGTTTCATCAGCCTCTTTCAGACAATCGTTGTTAGTTACAGTGGCAGTCCACGGAATTCGCAACATTCGTCTCAGGAACCACATCTCTGTTGCTTCCAAGTTCTTCCTAATTTGTTCATTTACATTCCAAGATTCACTGCCATACATCACTACAGGTTCTATATAGCACTTTAGTACTCCCTGTCTTACAATCAGTGATAGTGACTTATTGCATAGGATACTCTTCATTTTCGAAAATGCAGTTTTTGCTTGCCCTATTATGCTCTTAATCTGTTTGGTGGGGATGTGTAGTGGTATGTGGGTGTGGGATGTGTGGGTGAGGGATATGTGTGTGTGGTGCGTGAGTTGGGAATATTGCGTGGTAGGGGATGTATGTGATGTGCGGGTGGGGAATGTGTGTGGTGGGGGATTGGGTTAGGGCATGTGTGGGTGGGTGGAGGATTATGTGTGGGTGGTGGAGTGTGTGTGAGTGGATTGGGGATGTATAGTTGGTTAGGGAGATGTGTGTGTGTGTGTGTGTGTGTGTGTGTGTGTGTGTGTGTGTGTGTGTGGGTAGGGAGATGTCAGCTGGTGGGGATGTGTGTGTGTGGTTTGGGGATGTCTGAGTGGATGCGCGATGTGTGCGTTGGTGGGGGATGTGTGTGCGTGGGTGGGGAATATGTGGTCGATGGTAGTGTGGTTGGGGGATGGGTGGTTGGAGGTGTGGGTGGGGAGAGGATGTGTGGGTTAGGATGTGTATGTGGGTGGGCGCGGGATTGTGGGTGGCGAGTGTGTTTGGGTTGGGGGAACAGGTGAGTGTAGTGTGTGTGGGTGGGGGATGTGCGGGAGGGGGATGGGTCGGTTGGTGGGGTATGTATGTGTCCCTGGGTGTGTGTATGAGTAGGTGGGGTGTGTGTGTGGGTAGGTGGGGGTGTGTGTGTGTGGGTGGGGTGATGTGTTGGTAGGTTGGAGATGGGCCTCGTAACATGGTAATTTGCCTTATGTATGTTTACATCATTCATTTCACAATGTTTATTTTTCTTCCTATGTAATGTATAATGCTCTTGATGAACGAACGAGGAGTGATTGGAAGGGCCGAATGTAAGACGGGACTGCGTGTCCAATTTGTGACCCTTTTAAAATAAAGTTGATTTGATTTGATTTGATTTGTTTTGCATCGTCCATCTGATGGTATAAATTCGTCTGGGTATGTAACACTATCCACTTAGTTAAGAATTTTCCCTTCTATTTCTATTTAACATTTTGGTGTCATCTTTTTCTTTGATATCATCATTTTTACTGTTTTCTTGATATTCATGGAAAGTCCTACTTTGCACTCTTTATTACTACAATATCCAACAATTGATGTAGATCTATTGCATTATGCACAACCAATACTGTGTCATCTGCGTAGCGTATATTGTTTATATTATAACCTCCGATTAGTATTCCTGGCTTCTCTTTGATCTCTCTCATTATTACTTCGCTATAGAGGGAGAAGAGAACCGGTGACAAGACACATCCATGTCGCACTCCCAGCTTTATTTGTTCATAATTGCCCTCTTTATTTCCCATTTTAATTGCTGCTACTTGGTTCCAGTACATATTCTTCATTATTCTGAGATCATTCCCATCAATGTTAATATCTTTCAATATTTTAATCAGTTCATCATGTTATACTTTATCAAATGCCTTAGTATAATCTATGAAGCACAAATATACGTCTTTTTGTTTCTCTATTGATCTTTCTATTAGTGTCCGTAATGTATATATTGCATTGTTTGTGCCCTTACCTTCCACAAGTCCGTACTGTTCTTCACCAATTAAAATTTTTATTTTATTTCTTATTCTTCTCATTATAATTCTGAGTAGGAGCTTAGTGACATGGTTTATGGGGTTAATAATACGAGAATCTTCGCATTCAATTGCTCCTGTTCTTTTTGATATAGCTATAAACACCGATTTAAGCATATCGCTTAGTTTATATCCACTTCTGTAAATACGATTCAACATTTGGTTAATATAACCTACTCCAAATTGTCCCATTACTTCTAATTCTTTCTAGTGTGATTCCATCTGGCACAGCTGTTTTTCCTTTATTCATATGTTTCACACCGTCTGGGACTTCTTCTTTTAGAATAGGTGGACCTTCTCAGTTACTTTATTCTGTTAAAGCTTTGCTTTCTCCATTATATAATTCCCCGTATATACTTATTCCACCTCTTTATTATAGCACTTCATCCAATGACATCTTTCGTGTTTTTTTTTTAAATTTTAAACACCCTGTATTTATTCTTATTTTTCTTCCTGTGGGCTCACTGACATGTCTGTGCATATTTTTTTGTTTTAATCTTTAATAGAATATAATTTAATTTTCTTGCAATGCTCGTTTAACCAACTTTCTTTTGCCTTCACACATTTATCTCTAATTTCTTTATCTTATCATACTTTTTGTTGTTGTCAATTTTACTTTGTTTTATTTTGGCTATTAACTTTACGATTTCTACAATCATCCATATTTTCTTAACTTTTTGGCTTCTCTCCGGTAATATTTCTTTGCTCGGTTGATGAATGGAGACCCTTAACATTTCCCATTATTCGTTTACACAACGTATTATATAGCTATTGCACTGTACCTATTTTTCATAGTCACTCTTTTTTGTTCTTGAATTTCTTTATCTACTTCCAAAACCTTTTTATTAAGCCTCATGTTCTTAACCACTTTTTTCTCTCTCTTCAGTCTTACTTTTATTAGTCCACATAGTGGTACATGATCACTATTACAGTCAGCACCAGGCATTGTCTTTACATTTATTAACGCATTATTAAACCTTTTATTAATAAGTATGTAGTCAGTTTGGTTGAGTGCTGTCTCATCAGGGCTTTTGCATGTGTAGAGTCGTCTTTTATGGTGTTTAAACCAGGTGTTCCCAATTATCATATCATTGATATTTGCCAATTCTATTAATTGCCCTCCTCTTTCATTTTTTGTGCCTAAATCATAATTCCCCACTACATCCTCCATCTTTCCTTTTCCCACTTTTGCATTAAAATCACCAAGTATTATTTTTATATCGTGTGATTTAATTTAAAACATCTCCATGTCTATTTCATCGTAAAAATGTTGTATTTTGGTGTACAAGCAATGATGTACATACCAGAGGAAAGCAGAGAAAGAGCCCGACCACGTAAGCGATGGACGCAGAGAATAATAAAGTCCATGGGAATCTCGATACATGGAGCCCATAAGAGGGCACTCTCCCGCTGTTTATACTTCACCTCGACACCGCAAGGTACAAGAGGAATTCGATGAGATGAGGATGAGATGAGATGAATGTTGTATTTCTTCATCACTACTGCTTGTTGTTAGTGCGAATACCTATACAGTATTTATATTTATTGATTTGCCTTTTATTTTAACCATAATAACTCTGTCTGAAATACATCAGCAATCATTAATTGACTTGTCTGGATTTTTTTATATCAAATATTAGTCCTACTCCGTTTTCGTGTGTGTCCCCTCCAGAATAAATTATTGTGTGTTTGGCCTTATAAATGTGTCCGATCCCTTCCATCTCATCTCACTTATGCTTAGGATATTCAGTTTCATGCTTTCCATTTCACTTATAACATTGATCAACTTTCCAAGCTCATTTAACGTTCTAACATTCCATGTTAAATTAAAATAAAATGTTTGCATATCCTTTACAGGACATCGCTGTCAACATCAGCATCTTTCAGCTGATTGTTGATTTCTTGGCAAGATTACGCTCAGTGGTTTGCCATTGCTTTCTGAGCGGCCGGCTCACATACCCCGTAAGTTATCGACGCGATTCGAACCACTGCTGATTCTCAGCGTCGTCACATTACCTATGAGAGTATACGAGATTACGGAGAAAAGATGCTAACCTCTAGGCCAGGAAGCCGGCAACATTCCATGTACCTATTTTAAATTTATTTATTTTAGTTATGATTTTACCATCAGTAGCTGGATAAAGGTCTGGCGTCACGTGTGGCTCATGACTCCCTATCGAACTACAACCATTAACATCATTCAATATCTCTGGAATTTGTGTTGCCATGAAGTCTTGGGATGATAATGTGGTGGTTTCACCTTGCCTTCCACATCTACATGGTGGTCTTTTACCCCTGCCTTTGACAGCCATTGTCGACTTTCAGGACAAGTGAGTGCCCTGCTCTGCTCAGCTGCAGAGTTGTCCACTTATCCAGGTGGATACTCGGTCCCCAGAGCTGTGTTAGCCACACCGTAGTGTGTTTCCCATCCTCTGCCGCTAGGAGGTTCAGTTGGGATTTTCCCTTCCTGAACTGGAAAATTTATGGGAATTCTTTATTTTGTCTTCCCTCGTTCGTTAGACATGGTGATCATTCTGTGTTTGCGACACCAATTCACGACAGGCAAGGGAGGCCTTTTATCTAAACATTTTCAGACTATCTATTTCCAGAACCGACCCGGTTCAGTAAACAGGTATATAACGAGTCATATCCACACCACCTATTCAATACATTGAGAGCCGCGGTAACGTAGTGGCTAGAATACTTCACTTTCGGTCACGTACTGTATTTGAATCCCCATCGTATGATGTTTTAGTTTCACTGCACAAGGAAATGTTCAAGTAAGTAAAATCAACCGGCGTGATATTGGTTACATCACCCATCGAAAGCTGATTGGTCTATAAAAATGGGGCTAGCACTAGATACCCGTAAACCCGTTTACGCCCCATCACGCAGAAAAGAGCACTTTACTTACCTCGCACTGACACGGTTCATATATCAAACAGACATCAAACAATAATGAAAGGCATAGAAAAAGCGGAGCTGTTGAAAGGCGGGGTATCAAATGATATAAGGAACAAGATCTTTAGTAATACCAGGTATTGAAATGTAATTCAAGCTGACATAAGAGTTGTTGGGCAATGCAGAATCTCTCGCATGGTTGCCTACTGTTGCTGCATACTCGGAGTGTTTGAACAGTAAAACTGGGGAACATGCTATGAATAGTTGACCATTATTTAACAGGATTTAAAAAGAGTAACATTGTGCAAGGCTGTGGCATCGTCTCTTGCGGCTGTCGTCATTAATGACCTGGTTGAAATTATGTATTGTTTATTGTTGTGCAATTGTAATACTATTTTAGATTAGATTTGCAAGCTGTTGCTGCTAGTTGCTGCAACTGCTGATGCTGTTGCTACTGCTGCTGCTGCTTCTTCTTCTTCTTCTCCTTCTTCTTCTTCTTCTTCTTCTTCTTCTTCTTCTTCTTCTTCTTCTTCTTCTTCTTCTTTATCTTCGTCTTCTATCTATCTATCTATCTATCTATCTATCTATCTATCTATCTATCTATCTATCTATCTATCTATCTATCTATCTATCTATCTATCTATTTATCTATCTATCTATCTATCTATCTATCTATCTCTATCTATCTATCTATCTATCCATCCATCCATCCATCCATCCATCCATCCGTCCGTCCGTCCGTCCGTCCGTCCGTCCGTCTATCTGTCTCTCTGTCTATCAGCCTATCTTATGTCTGTCTGTCTGTCTGTCTATCCATCCGTCCGTCCGTCCATCTGTCTGTCTGTCTGTCTGTCTGTCTGTCTGTCTGTCTGTCTGTCTGTCTGTCTGTCTGTCTGTCTGTCGCTCTTTATTCACTATTAGTGTATCTCTCTCGCGTTTTATATATTTCTGTTTCACCATGTCTCTTTCTGATACGGAGAAACACGTATACATAGATATATGACAGACATTTAGATAGACAGATAGAGACATATTATAAGAATGAGACTGAAAACAACTGTCTTAGATGACGTAATGAAAAGGGAACCGCTGTAAAACATCGTGACGATTGGAAAGATCAGCGGGTGTAAATGTAGAGACTGTAGTCTCTAGTAGTAGAAAATGTAGTCTCTCTGCACGTCTTTTTGTACGTCCCTCTGTACGTCCCTCTGTACGTCTTTCTATGCGTCTCATTGTACGTCTCTCAGTACGTTTCTATGTACGTCCCTCTGTACATCTCTCTGTACGTTCCTCTGTACGTCCCCCTGTTCGTCTCTCTATACGTCCCTCTGTACGTGCCTCTGCACGTCTGTCTGCACGTATATCTGTACGTCCTTCTATACGTCTCTTTACGTCTCTCAGTACGTCTTTCTATACGTCCTATTGTACGTCTCTCGGTACGTTCTCTGTACGTCCCTAGTATGTCTCTATATACGTCTCTCTGTACGTCCCTTTTTGGGAGACAATGGCTACGGTCATCAACCAGTATGGTCACTGATAGGAAGGAAATCAATGGCAAACTACCTTCTTTACAGATGCCAAGAATATCAAGTACTGCAATCTCATCGATAATCAGAGAAACGGCGTAAATGGGTGCTCCATAGGAGAAGACTCGCCCAGTATGGGTAGTCATGTGCACCAGGTGACTCCAGACCGTCAACAGGCGACTGAGTGCAAAAGAGTATTAACATTGAAAGTAGGAACTTGGAATGTAAGAATTATGGGTAGAGACGGAAAATTTAATAACATTATGAATGCAATGAGAAGACTAGATATTAACCTGTTAGGTATATGTGAGACCCGATGGACAGGAATGGGCATTATAACATCTGATGAATATAGAATAATCTATTCTGGTGAAGAGAACAGCAGCGAAGAGTAGCAATTATAATTGATACAGAGAGATCAAAATCGATCAAAGGATATTGGACTGTATCAGACAGCGTGTTACTTGTGAAGTTGAGTGGAAGACCTTTTGATGTCAACGTCATACAAGTTTACGCACCAATAGCAGACAGTAGTGATGATAGCATTCATGAATTTTATAATGATTTAGAGAAAGCCTTCAAGAAATGCAAGAATTCTGAAGTAAGTATCATAATGGGTGACGTGAATGCCAAAGTTGGAAATCAACAGGACGGATGCAAAGTAGACAAGTAGGGACTAGGGGGACAGAATGAAAGAGGTTGCAGACTTGTACAGTGGGCAAAAGAACATGATGTGATAATTGGAAACACCTAATATCAACATCACCCAAGGAGATTATGGACATGGAAGAGTCCTGATCATATGATCAGAAATCAGACTGATTACATTCTCATCAACAGAAGATTTCTAAATGCCTTAAAAGTCGCAAAAGCTATACCAAGCGCAGACAGTTACAGCGAACATAGATTAATCTTAAGTAATATACATATAAAATTAAAGAAAGTCAAATCTACACCAAGAAACACAACATTTGATCTACGGGCACTGAAGAGTCAGGAGATAGAAGATAAATTCAACGTAGATGTAAAGAACAGATTTGATGCATTGTCCGATATGGAAATATTATTTCATGATGTCAACAACCAATGGGAAATATTAAAGAAATCAGTCAAACAAGCTGCAGAAACAATCATCCCAAAAATAAAGATAATAGGACGCAAGAAATGGATGACGGAAGACATCTTACAACTCACGGAAATAAGAAGAAATAACAATAACAAGAAAAAATAGGAAGAGATTCACAGTAAAATTAGGAAGCTGTGCAAAGAGGCAAACGAAACCTGGCTTGAGGAAATTTGCAAGGAAATTGAAAACCAACACACCGCCCGGAATACCAAATTAATGCACAAAAGAATTAATGACATCACTAACAAAAGAACAAACATATAAACGGGTTGCCTAAAAATCAAAGATGGCAAAAATCATAACAGAAAAATCAGATTTTATTTGCATGGTCAGATTATGTGAGAGACCTTTATGATGATACAAGAGAAGAAGAGTATGATCATCGGAATAATAATGAAGGACCATCAATTTTGAAGATGAAAGTTCAGAATGCTCTCAACCATATGAAAACTGGCAAGACCCCGGGTACAGATAACATCCCAACAAAAATTATCAATGCCTTAGAAGAATATGGAATAGACCAAGTCACCAGACTGCTGAACATAATACATGATACTGGAGATATACCTCCTGAATTATGTAATTATGTATTTATTGCAATCCCGAAGAAATCAGGAACCTTGGAATGTGATCAACATCGAACAATTAGTATAACGAGCCACACTGCGAAGATTTTGCTGAGAATTATCAGGCAATGAGTTAGAAAGAAAATATAACCCGAAATAGGATAAGAACAATGTGGGTTTGTAGACGGCAAGGGCACAGTAAATGCTGTGTATGTACTGAGAACAGTAATTGAAAGTTCTATAGAAGTAAACAAAGATCTACACCTTTGCTTTATTGACTACACAAAGGCTTTCGATAAAGTGAGGCATGTGAACATGATAAGGATGCTTGAAGATTTACTAATTGATGGGAAAGACCTCAGACTTGTAAAACACATGTATTGGAAACAACAAGCTGCCACCAGAATTGATAATGAAGTAGGTCAATATATTGGCACCTTTCCGTCTTGACAGACGATAGTTTGATACATTGTGCTTCAAAAAGGCTTAATAACTACATCCCATAGCGGTGGCGAATGCGGCTGATAAGGCCATTTCGTGCTGTAAATGTTTGTCCACAGTGGATGCATGTGAAAACATGGTCATTTCAACCATCATGCACCAGCTTACGGTCTCACGCTCTGTGTGTGCTTTATCTGCCATCATTTTCCCCTTTGTATTTATTCCATTTCTGATAGTTGCCCTCCATGCAACATGTTCAGCGGCGACTTGCTCCCAATGTGCATGATGTACCACTCTCTAGGTCAATATCAGCCTATTAAAAGAGGTGTGATACAGGGATTTGTAATGACTCCAGATCTTTCCTTATTTTATTATTATTTGTTTTCCCTATACAGTGAAAATATGTTCAGAAATATAGAAGATATGGAAGGAATCAACATTGGGGGACAATACATCAATAACATTAGATATGCAGATGATACAGTCTTGATTGCAGACAATGAACAGGACCTGCAAAATTTAGCAGACGTGATTGCTGCACACAGTGAACAACTAGGGTTAGAATTGAATAGTAGGAAGACACAGATTATGGTCGTCACTGTGAAGAAGGAAATACCACAATGTTATATACAAGTAAATGGGCATATTCTTAAGCAAGTGAATCGGTACATTCATCTCGAAACAGTCATAACATCTGATGGGAGATGCCTTAAAGAACAAGAATTGCCATTGCGAGGGTAGCCTTTTGTAAGATGAAAAACATACTGACCAATAAAAAGATATCAATTGAAATGAGAAAAATAGTGTTGAAGTGCTACATAGAACCTGTACTTTTGTATGGATGTAAAGAGTGGACAATGAGCAGAAAAGCTGAAAAACATCTGATGGCTGTGGAAATGTGGTTTCTGGGGAAAATGCAAAGAATACCATGGACAGAAGAAAAACTAATGAACAAGTCCTTCAAGATACAAATGAAGACCGTAAACTGATTAGAGTCGTTAGACGTAGACAGTCAAAATTTTGGGGCATGTTATGAGAAGAAATGACTTGCAGAACTTGGTGACCGCTGGCAAGATCGAATTGAAGAGACCAAGGGAAAGACCGAGAAGTAAATACCTGAATGGCTTGGCCACGTGACATGGTCAAGACAGAAACACGGAGCTGATCCACGATTCTGGTAATCGAGTGAGATGGCAAATCATGACCGCCCACTCTTATCGGCATGGCACATGATGGATGGTACGTCCCTCTGCTCACTTGCATGTTCTCCAAAGATGCATCGGGGAATATCACCAACCGACGTGATTCAAAACTCAAAGGACCTATATCTGTAGAGATACATGACTGCCTACACCATTTGGCAGTGCACATGACAATGAGTTTTTCTTGCCTAGCAAAAGGTTTGCTGTTGCCTTCGTAACTTCATCAGAGACAGTCATTCTCTGGGTTATTTCTTTGTTAACCTTGCAATGACTGTCATTTCAGACCTGATATAACTTGATAGATCTTGTCTTGACGGGGGTCGCAAAATCGAATCAAGCGATAAAGTTAACCCTGAATATAGACCAAAGTTTTCTGACGTTGGTTATTGTTAGCTTGTAGGTCTGTCCATGTTGCCGCAACTATCTGTCATATGGCGTGTTTAACGTATTAACCACGTAAAGGTATGATAACATCAGAAATAGATTAAAAGATATTGATGGACAGTTAAAGAAGACGTCGCAATGTCGGGGAAATCAGAAGAGGCTCAAAGGCAATAGAAGCATTTAAAACTAAAAATATAATAATTTGTGACGTGCTTAAATTATCGTTCCCATATACCATCATACTGGCCTTTATGAGTTAGCATCCATGCTGTCTGAGGTTTAATATATTTACAGTTTTCGACCACAGGTGTCAATAATTTAAGCTGCGATTTGCCAAGTTTTTAATACACTGTTTTCTTTTCATATGTGTAACATTATAATATCATTATTATCATATGCCGAAAAACATGAATTGGTAATTGTTTCGCCATCTCACAAGATCACCAGAGTGGTGGATCAGCTCTGTGTGTTTGTCCCGTTCAAGCTTTGTGGCCAAGCGATCTAGATATCGACCTCTCTGCCTTCCCTGTGTTCTTTTCTCCTCAATCTTGCCAGTTGTCACGAAGTTCTCCGGTTTATTTCTTTTCATAAAAAACAAGAATGTTAGTTGCATATCCTGTACAGGACGTAGCAGCCAACCCCAGCATTATTTGGCTGTTCGTGATTCCTAAGCAAGTTTATGTTCAGTAGTTTGCCATTGTTTTCTGAAAATTTTCATAAAAGACCAATGTAAGTTTATCTGCTGCCAAATCGCCCACAGCTGTGTTTCAAACGCAGGTATGCGGGATTATGAACGGCGTCCGTAACACCTTCACCACGGAGAGGGTTTTCATAACGTGCCCAAAATATCTTGAGTCTGATTTCCCATTAGAATATCCATCCATCATGTGCCATGCCGGTAAGCGTGGGCGGTCATGTTCTGCCATCTCACTCGATCACCAGAGTCTTGAATCAGCTCCATGTTTCTGTCTCGACCATGCCACAAGGCCAAGCCATCCAGGTACTTGCTTCTAGGTCTTCCCCTTGGTCTGTTCCCCTCGATCTTACCAGTTGTCACCAAATTCTCCAATCCATTTCTTCTCATAACATGCCCAAAGAATTTTGACTGTCTACGTCTAATTTCTCTAATCAATTTACGATCTTCATTTGTTTCTTGAAGGACTTGTTCATTGGTCTTTCTGGCTGTCTATGGTATTCTTTGCATTTTCCTCAGAAACCACATCTCTACAGCCATCAGATGTTTTTCAGCCTGACTGCTCATTGTCCACGCTTCACATCCATATAAAAGTACAGGTTCTATGTAGCATCTCAACACTCTCTTTCTCGTTTCAATTGACATCTTTTTATTGGTCAATATGTTTTTCATCTTGCTAAAGGCTACTTTTGCCATGGCGATTCTTGTTCTAATCTCCTCAAGGCATCTCCCATCAGATGTTATTACTGTTCCGAGATAATTGTACCTACTCACTTGTTGAAGAATATTCCCATCTACTTGTATATTACATTGTGGTATTACGTCCTTCCTAGTACCATAATCTGTGTCTTTTTACAATTTAATTCTAACCCTAGTTGTTCACTGTGTGTAACAATCGCATCTACTAAATTTTGCAGGTCCTGTTCATTGTCTGCAATCAAGACTGTATCATTTGCATATCTAATGTTATTGATGCATCGTCCCCCAATGTTGATTCCTTCCATATCTTCAATATTTCTGAAAATACGTGCATGCAAAGACATTGAGGTACATACTTACTATTATCTGTATATACGATTAGTTACTGAGAATAGGTGACAATGTAGGGACACGATCAGACTTCAGTACTAGCCTGCTTGTTGAATGTTCTAATGAACCATTGAACATTGAAATTGGTTGCAGCGCGTGTGTTTATTTTTCAAACTACGTATAGTTCGCTGCTGTCAGTTACCGTAAGGAGTTAACGAGTTTAGTTAAAGAGGATCAATGATTGATATTGGACTTTGGGATTGTCGACGCGATATTCAATAACATTCCGTAGCAGGAAAGTTCTGTGAGTATGTGAATATTTAGCATCATTACATGTTTGTAGGCGTGAATGCACGAAGGAATATGTGGCGTGTCTTTCCCTCTCGTCGCAAACAACGAGAGCCGACATCGAACCCGTGTCTGACCATTGTCAGTGTAACGTCCTAACCGTCACATCAACGTCCTGCTGAACATGATATTGCTACTATTTGTTTTATGACAGCTGTGGCCTAGGGCCGGTGAACGCGTTTCACAACTTCCCGACATAACGGGAAGTGGGTTCGAAATCTGCTGCAGACGATTTAGAAAAAGTCACCTTGCGCTGATTTTCATTGTATGGGCGAGGGTCGTTCAGAAAGGGGCAAACTAATAGTGTTGCATATCCCTTGCAGGTAGTTGCCATCTCCTCCAAGTTGAATTTTATGCGATTTTACGTTCAATAGTTTGCCAATGCCCTTTAAACGAGAAGTTAGTGTTGAATATCCAGAGGCAACCTATAAAAATCATGCTGGATAGCCTAATATGTTGGCATGGGGGAATATCATCAACCGAAGCGATTCAGAACACCAAGGACCGAGATAAGTGGAGATATATGACTGCCTACGTCATTTGGCTGAGCAATTTTCTTGGCTAGCAAAAGGTTTGCTGTTGCTTTTGTAACTTCAACAGAGAAACTCACTATCGGGGTTATTTCTTTGCTAATCTTGTAATGACCGTCATTTCAGACCCGATGTAACTTGATGTAAAGTCCAACTTATTGCCAGTGTAAACATTGACTTGTAAATCACAAACAGCCAAAACGTGTTTGGTTTATTGTGATGTCCTGTAAAGGACATGCAACTAACTTGATTATCTCATATCATTTTACGATAGTGCTTTTCAGAAAACATGTATGGAAAGGTACGTGAATGTGTGCACACACTTTCGTGCTGTAAATATTCTGACATTACGTAAGATAAATGGTTCTCAAGTGGTTGGTACCGCCATTCCCTGGGGCGGTTGAAAGATCTCTTGAGTGGCTAAACATTTAATTGGCAGAAGTCAATTAACAACAACAACAACAACAACACAAACTTTATTTTCAAAGGGTTAAGAATTGGGCACGCAGGCCCGTCTAACAATGCGCCCTTCTATCACTCTCTTTCATACATTATATCATTCACACATGAAGAATGACGGTGCACCGTTGGCTTGCTACTTTGTGGAGACACTAGGCGATAAATACCCCGACAAAGGAGTTTAGAATAGAATAACATAAGAAAGGAAGCCAACAATAGGAGGGAGGAAAACATAAATAAATGAAATCATCAAGGGTAGATTAAAGAATTAGAAAGCAAGCCAACAAAACAACAACATACTTAATAACAACCAATTCTATACGAAATATACCAACAAAACTTATAAGACCAACAGTAAATGGGGAAAACAAAAAAAACTATAGGAAAAATGGCAACCGAATAACAGCGAGAAACATAAGACAGTAGATATTAGGAATATGAATAACTAAGAAAGAACACTAAGAAGTAAAAAGGAAAAAATAAATATCAAAATAACTAAACTAATAAATATAAATTAAATAAAGCCAGTGTATTGAAAGGTATATCCAATAGCAGTGGAAGAAGCATTGAGGATGTCGTCAGCGAAGAAAGCAATAAAGGACACAGGCAAAACGGAACTCTACCAGGCATTCATCAGTGGAAGTCGTCTAAAGCACAAAGGACCAGGAAAATTTAAACCGCATTATGAACCACCACAACTATAACCAAGGCTGAAAAAGTCGGTTGAACGACGTGGAAACGTTTTTTTTTTCTACGAATTGAACCCGGACCCAACGGAACACAGACAAGAAAGAATACTGGTGCTCGTCAGCTGATGACGAACTATGACCGCCAACGCTTATCGTCATGGCACAAGATAATGATAATAAACGTCTTAAAGCCGCGCCTACTATAATATACGGAGTTAACATCGCATGCCTTATGACGTCGAACAGGAATTTTACCTACTCAATTTACATTGAAATGCGACCTCGGCCTCTTTCTATGGCAGATGAAACGTACAGACGTACATATAGAGACAATATTAGCTTTAAAATAACAGGTTCCCAAACCGTCAGCATGTCAGCGCAATGTACAATGTTTATTATTGGGTTCGATCCTCATCGGGGAGGATTCGAATTGTTGAACTTGACCTGGGATCCAGGTCGACTCAGCCTAAAACCAGTTCCAGGAACCAGGAAATGTCTTGGGAAGTTAAGGCTGGCCGCCTGACACGGTCACCCACCAAGAGCCGATTGATCTTCAAATATATGGGTCTAGAATCATATGCCTTATGCGTGTTAGGCGTTAAAGGTTCCTCTACATGTTTACTATGTAGATGTGTATCTCGTTGTCTTCCGCTTGTCCTTTTCCCGTCATCTTTGCCATTTGTCAATTAGTTGTTTTTTTTTTTTTTTTTTTTTTTTTCAGTTTATTCCTCAAAAAGCAACCAGATCAAATCTTGACTATCTAAATCTATTCTTTTTCTAATCATTTTACACTTTTCATCTCTATCTTGAAGAACTGTCTCATTTATGTATGTATCCCGCCTTGGTAATCTTTTCTCTTTCATCAGAAACCACGTTGTTTCCCCTATTTCTGCTGCCATAAAATATTTAATATGTACACGACAATTGAAATGAGTGTTCATCAATGTTGCATATTATGATACAGTAAAAGGTCATAGCCTAGCACATATAGTGTCTTGTTACTGGATCCGAATGGTCAGGCTTCAAACACAGAATGTGAAGCAGTGTAACATTATATTTTAAAGTATTGATTGTCTCCGAGAGGCCGTGTCGTGTTTCTAAAAGTGAAGCACTCAGTTCACGTCTCGGAAAGTTCCAAATGCAAGGCTATGGCATGAGTGACTGCCACTCATAGAGGCATAGAAGCTTCGAGATCTGTTGTCTTGGACATTGAGAGGTGTGGTGAAACTGTTGCTTCTTCTTCTTCTTCTTCTTCTTCTTCTTCTTCTTCTTCTTCTCTCTTCTTCTTCTTCTTCTTCTTCTTCTTCTTCTTCTTTTACTCCTCTTCTTTTCCTTCTCCTCCCCTCCTCCTCCTCTTCTTCATCTTCTTCTTCTTCTTCTTCTTCTTCTTCTACTACTACTACTACTACTACTACTACTACTACTACTACTATTACTACTACTACTACTAGCTACATACTACTACTACTACTACTACTACTACTACTACTACTACTACTACTACTACTACTACACTACTACTACTACTACTAGTTCTACAATCTACTACAACTACTTCTTTTTCTTCTTCTTCTTCTTCTTCTTCGTCTCTTCTTCTTCTTCTTCTTCTTCTTCTTCTCTTCTTCTTCTTCTTCCTCTTTCTCTCTTCTTCTTCGTTCGTCTTCTTCTTCTCTTCTTCTTCTTCTTCGTCCTTCTTCTTTTTCTTCTTCTTCTTACGTTCTCTTCTTCTTCTTCTTCCCTATTGAAACAAAGGTTGTCAAGTTTCCGATTTCTGCATGCATTTGTATAAGAATTGCGTCCTCTGGGCAGCTTCTATCCAAGGCAACGAGCTCTATATATCCTAACAATTTTGCAAGAACCTCAACCTAAAGGCCTACTCCTTGCGATTTCAAACTGCCGTGGGCAACCTGCACTCTGAACCTCTCGTTTTTCGCCATTATCCGGGGAAAACAAGAGAGAGCTACTATTCTGACTTCAAAAGCACATACTTTCTGTATACAGAAGAGGCACAGATAATATATACTGCAAGCAATGAACGTCAGCTAGGTTCATGACGGGACACTCTTGATTAATCTTCTTCATTACGACTGTTGAATTGGAGAACAGAGCAAAAAATGGCTCCAATGAACACAGACAGGACCGTTCCTACGTGTAGCTAAAATGCTAGAAAGAAAGTAAAATGATCTCCTCTTTCACGTCACGATGTGTGTTATGTATATTGTGCTTGGGCGGGGAGACAAGAGCCAAGATTGAATCAAGTAAAGATACAGGATCCGTTTTCAAGACGTCATGCAAACTGGATCAATCGTAGTAAAGTAAGGGCCCTTTAACTACGGAACATGTGGTGGTAGTTCATAACATCAGGTTGAGGTTGCCTTGAAGAGAATAGAACATGAACTGCCATTGCGAAGGTAGCCTAATGTAAGATGAAAAACGTACTGACCAGTAAAATGATATCAACTGAAACGAGAAAAAGAGTGTTGAAATGCTACATAGAACCTGTTCTTTTGTATGGATGTGAAGCATGAACAATGAGCAGGCAAGCTGAAAACATCAGCATGGAAATGTGGTTTCTGAGGAAAATGCAACGAATACAATGGACAGAAAGACAAACCAATGAACAAGTCCTTCAAGAAACAAATGACGTTCGTAAAATGATTAGAGACATTAGACGTAGACAGTCAGAATTGTGTGGTCATGTTATGAGAAGAAATGCATTGAGAACTTGGTGACAACCGGCAAGATCGAAGGGAAGAGTGCAAGGGGAAGACTGAGAAGTAAATACCTGGATGACTTGGCTACGAGGTATAGTCGAGACTGAAACATGGAGTTGCTCCACGACTCTGGTGATAGAGTGAGATGATGAAACATACCGCCCACGCTTTTCGGCATGGCATATGATGAATATATGGATGGATACGTTGCTAGACACAGGTCAATTCAATTCAATTCAACTTTATATTCAAAAAGTCACAAATTGGGCACGCAGGCCCATTTTACATTCGGCCCTTCCAAACACTCATCATTCGTTCATCAATAGTGAATGATACATTCACATAAACAAAAAACATTGTCAAATTAATGCTGTAAACATAAACAAAGCATATTACCATGTTATGACTCATATCCCCCACCAAGCCCCCACCCACACACACACACAGGCACACATACATACCCCCACCAACCCACCCATCCCCCACAAACCCACCCATCCTCCACTCACACACGTCTCCCACCCACACATACATCCCCTACCCATCCCCAACCCACACACACTGACCCACCTACACATCCCCCACCCACACACACATCCCCATCAACCCAATCATCCCGCACCCACACACACATCCTTACCCGCACACCAACCTCCACTCACCCAACCCCCAACAACATATCCCTTGACCACACATTCTCCCAGCAACCCACACATCCCGCATCCACTCACAAACACATCCCTCGCCCACTCAACATCTCCCACCCATACACACACATCCACACCCCACACACATCCTCCACCCACACACAGACATCTCCCCACCCACCCATACATCCCCCTATTGTTATAGACCAGTCATCATTCTCAGGGGTTGTCTCAGTATCACGCCGGTCGCCTTTGCTTCCCCAGACATTTCCTACTACCCAGTTTAGGCTGGGTCGACCTGGGAGTCCAGGCTATTTTTTTAAATCCCTGTTTTGATTGGCTTCCGAACACATGACCAACGCGTCGTCAAGTAAGCGTGCTAGCCATTGCGCTTCTGATGTTTCCAGGGGTTGGTTACTTTAAAAACATTGGCTGTTGTTACCGATTTGTAATGCAGGGTTTCCAGAAGGTTGGTTAGTTTAAAGTTATTGGCTGTAGTTACCGATTTGTAATGCGGGCTGGTTGTAATCATTGACATTACAGCGGATAATACACTTCTTTTTTCTTCTTCTGTGCTCCTCCAAGGGATGTGCGTCACACCTAGTTCAAAGATCAGTGTGTCTGACGTTGGCTTGCATTTGTGTAAATTTTGCGTTTTGTAGAACAGATTCTATCCATGTTAACGGGCTCTGTCCACCCGTGGTAGATTTGCTATCTTAAACACTATGTTAGGGGAATGGCATTACGGCCAACTCATTGTGATATCCAACTACAGTGAGATGTTAGTATGGACAACTTGCACAGGAGACTTCCTGCCTTTCGCCTTTTTCCGAGAAAGCTGGATATCTTACTTAACTACACAAGAAATCGCAGGGTGTGTGAAATATGATATCAATGGTTCTTTCAAAAATTCCCAGATATAACCTGGTATCTTCTGTGCATGGGGCTTACACTGTAACCTCTCAGCTACGACTTCCCCCTAAAATAGTACAATAATTAATTGTGAGCCAATCAGTTCTAGTAGGCGTTGCTCCAGTCGACTGCTATAAGACCTGAGGTCCGACATGTGATACCGGTAACATTACAACACCTGCGAAGAAGAAAGCCTATATAGGAGATAAACTTACCTTTTTGGGTCAAATTCTCAGATTTCCTTCTTCAAAATGGTCAATGACTTGTGGTTGGTGGGAGGCGAGGCAGAGTTAGATCAGCATGAAGATGGACATGGGACATGAAGACACTTTGGGCATGAGAGTGCTCAGACAGGAGAAATGACAAAGGAACATGATGATAATGATATTCGAGTCAGGAAGTTGAGTGGAGTTAGTTGATCAAGAGCCGACATCACAGCACAGGGACATTTCCATCCGTGTTCCGTCCTCATCTGCAACAGCCAGCGAAGAGTCCCAATACTAATGGTGTCAGTAGCAGTCTGATTATATGTCCGTTTGGCCTTTCCTAAATTTCGAGTGTCGGCCAGATCCTCTGGTCACTCCCTGCAGTCTGATTATATGTCCGTTTGGCCTTTCCTAAATTTCGAGTGTCGGCCAGATCCTCTGGTCACTCCCTGCAGCACCGTTATCTCTAATCCTTGATGACCTACCCGTTCTTATTCACTATACACACGATTCTAAAAAACCCCGACCACATCTACCTTTTCATGCACCAACACCCCACAAAGGAGCGCAGACCTAGCCAATATGTCCGCCAGCTCAGGCAATGTTGATATTTTAATATATCAAGGTCTAGCATATTACTGACCAAGATTTTTTTACACATATACTAACTAGTCTGGCTAATGAAGGTATAATTGAACATTGTCTCCTTCATTGCGAATCCTGTAGGGGACAACAAACTTTACACGCTGCGAGACTGCAAGAGAATCACAGTAATTCTCCATGATGAGTGAAGGCAATCAGCACCCACGTCTTGTTTGGAGAGCACACGACATCTATTCGGAATGAATGTCTTGCTAACATTCTGGGATGGAACTAGTCATCGCTAGTCTTCAGTTCTTTAGTACTATAGTTCTTCAGTTCTACGGTTCTTACAATACTGTACAGCTCGACCAAAAGACATTATAACAACTCAACATTACACTACTGTCATGGACTCATGCTCCATCTGGATGTATCATATAATTATATTGGTGACTAGCACTTACCCTTTTGTTTTATGTACTACTAGCTGACCCTGCCCGGCTTCGCCCAGACCCTGGTGGGGAGCATCTCATTTAATTCATATAAGTAGTCATATAAGTTCTCGTTCCCGTTACCGACTGACTGACTGTCTGTCTGTCTGTCTGTCTGTCTGTCTGTCTGTCTGTCTGTCTGTCTGTCTGACCCGGCCCGGCATTGCCCAGCTCCTGGTGTGGAGCATCTCATTTAATTCATATAAGTAGTCATATAAGTTCCCGTTCCCGACTGTCTATCTGTCTGTCTATCTGTCTGTCTATCTGTCTGCCTGACCCTGCCCGGCTTCGCCCAGTCCCTGGTGGGGAGCATCTCATTTAATTCATATAAGTAGTCATATAAGTTCCCGTTCCCGTTACCGACTATCTGTCTGTCTGTCTGTCTGTCTGTCTGTCTGTCTGTCTGTCTGTCTGTCTGACCCGGCCCGGCATCGCCCAGCTCCTGGTGTGAAGCATCTCATTTAATTTATATAAGTAGTCATATAAGTTCCTGTTCCCGACTGTCTATCTGTCTGTCTGTCTGTCTATCTGTCTGCCTGACCCTGTCCGGCTTCGCCCAGTCCCTGGTGGGGAGCATCTCATTAAATTCATACAACAAAAAAAGTAACTTAAAAGAATGTCCTTCCACACATGTGGCATGATGTCTTCAGACGTTCGCATCCCCAGTCCATTTACATTTCTCAATACTTAGAAGTTAACCACAGTAAGCCGTATTGATACCCTAACTAAAAATGGAATCGTAGATTCTAGATCGAGAGAGGGTAGATGAATGGTGGGGTCTCAATTTGATTGGGTAACCCTTGGGCTGGTAACGCTCCTTAATACATAATTAGCCCGCCAGTCGAAGCCTTGATTCCATCCCGTAAGGACATGTTCAAGATGCAGTGGTAAAATTTGCCCAAAAGCATTCTTTAGGATGTGGTCATCTGCACTCCAGGTACCTAAATCATTTAATATGTTATGTGTAAACCTGATGAAGTGAGAGAGAGACGAATGGCCGAGTATTTTCTTGAGAAAATGTTAAAAGAGGACAGAACTTCGATACAGTGACTCTAAAACTGCCGCTCAAAACCTGTCATGTCTACCGCAGTGAAACATTCTTACCATGTCTATTGTCTGTCTGATTTGATGATTTGCATATGCTTATGACTGTAAACCACGCTCAATGCATATGGCAAAACCTTTGTGCGCTCTGAACATTCGTTGAGTGGCCTATCATGACCATTCTTAACCAAACTGTACCTTGCTCTTGAGAGTTACCTTTGGCAGCTTTGTTTCAGAATGTGTGATGCTATATACTGCATGTAATTTCTCCCTTATAATGGCTGAGAATGTTTGAATGAATGAGATGGTAATTATATAATTAACTTCTCATATTTGTAAAAGTAAAGACACTTATCAAATCCATGTTTGCAGGACTGCATTGCACTGTAGAAATTAACCTACAGTGTTTGTCAGATGAATACATGGGAAGGCTCATGCTATTTGTCAGGGAAAATTCATGTTTTCTTTCATTATGTGTATTCCACATGTGAAGGCAATTCTAGTGCATGATTTCTGCCATACAATGCCTACTTCTTGGTGCTTAATCACACTGTCTGTTCTCATGGTACACCGGTCCCTGTGATCTACTCATTGTGAGAATTTACAAGATAATTGTGTGAAGCTGCCTCTGATTAGGAGTATGTGCCTATGACTTCACGGTTTTGGGGATGATCCTGGAGAAAGGATATCACCCCAAACCCCCAAATAAAATTGCACTTCATCATCAGTGAGAGGCGGGTGTTCGAATATCACACTCCCCCACCCCTCCCATTCCTCTCTGAATCTGTGATAGTACTGTATAACTATGACTATGTTAAACAGATGTAAAACACATGTTGCGCCTTTGTTTATTAACAGAGAATGAGGAAGATGGAGGAGGCCCTTTTCAATTACCAGGACAACTCCAGGGAAGTCCTGAGCTCTAGCTTCAACTCCAGCTGAAAAGTCAGACTCCAAAAAGACCAAAATGAACAACAGGTTGCAAAGATTCAGCCTGAATCCACTAATTCTGGCCTATACAGATGGCACTGAAGAAAAGTCTTTCTTAAAAGCCTAAGACAGGGATACTCTCCAATTTTGTAAAAGCTTCAGGCTATATCTTCAAGATAAATTCAGGAAGAAACCTTAAGAGGAGAGATCACCTGGTCTTCAGCATGTCACTACTGGCTAAGAGTGGACATTAAAGGTGCACTTGGAGCTGACCCTATCACAGCTTAATATTAATAATGGCTGAAAGCTGAAGGAGCAGAAGTTCATTTATAGAGCAAATTCACAAAATGGATTGGTGTTAAGTTGGTGTGGTGATTCAGTTCCATCCGAAATCTTAGGAGTGATAGACTGTGAAGAAAGACAGCTAGGACATATTGTTTCTTTTTAGATCTTCCTCCACTGGAAAAGTAAAAGAACAGTCTTAAGTGTCAACTTCATGAACAGTCAAATTTAGGTGAGATAGACAGAAAGAAGAATGT